>ML976750.1:240276-289171 GCA_010015655.1 Bimuria novae-zelandiae CBS 107.79
GCACAAACAACGCTAGTCCTAGACAGGTATACCACTCTCAGAAAGGTGAGTAGCAACCAAGCGAGGGTAGGAGTACCCATCTCATAGGGTAAGAGTCATAAACCGTGACACACCCCCCAGCTGGCATGGACGCCCAGGCAGGGAGTCAATAACAGCTAATTAGTATTAGTGTATATAGATACTATTAAGATTATTATTATTAGTTTAACGCAGGCCTATTAGGCGCTTAGTAATATTAATAAGGCTAATTTAGTAGATAAAGTCTATAAACTTCTACTTAGGTAAAATCTTTATAAGTCTATTAGCAGGCATATAGTTAGTAGGGACCTATTTAATATTAATATAAAAAGCTTTAACTTCCTATTAAATCTAAAGCTAGTAAATATTAATATATTTAACTTTTATATAAAGCTTATCTTACTATTTAGTAATAATACTAACGGTCTGCTAATTATTACACCAAATAGTAGGTGTATAGTTAAGAGTAAAATTAATACTAGAGAAGAATTGTATCTATTCTTCTATTTATAAGCTAGCAAGTAATAAAGCTAGTAATTTAAATTTTATAGTTAATTTCGTAACTATGCGTTATACTATTAACTTCTAGTTAATTATTAGTTTACTAAACTTAAAAGTATAGCCTTAAAAGCTCTAGTAAGTCTTAGGCTTGTTAGCGTATAAGGCGTTAGAGGATCTAAAAAAGAGAGGATCGCGGTACATTAGATTATTAAATAGATACTTAGCTATATCCTATGCGCTAGTAGAGGCTTTAAAAGTAAAAGCTTTTATGCTAAGTAGGTAGCGCTAGGTCTTATAAATCTTTAAGATATAAGACTATCTTAAATTAGTAAGGTGGCAGGCAAAGACGACGTGCGTTTAGGTAACGTTAAGTCTACCTTAAATAATAATATATATAAGAAAGCTAATTAGTTATTAATAGAGCTTTATTCGCAATAAATTAGGTTTCTTAGTAGACTATAGTAGCTAGTTTTCTACTAGTAAAATATTTAGAGCCTTACTTATAGCTTTAATACTAAATTAAGCGTATACCTTGTCGATAAACGCGTCCTAGACTAATTATATTTTATGTAGGGCTTTATCGCGTATAATGCGGATTCTAAGAAACCAGGTAAGGTCTCCTATAGCTTTAATATTGTATAGGTCCACCAGATCCTTCTTAAAAGATCTATAGTGATAGGCATTAGACTAATAATATACTATAATAATATTGTTAATATAGATAAATAGGATAAGCCAGCGGCTCGTGTATAAGCAGGGAAAGCCTTTAACTAGCTTTAGGCCTAGCTTAACAAGTTATCTACGTAGTTTGTTGTACTATAGAATTAGTGACTCCTTTAGGCCGTACAGGGCGCGGAGTACTAGCATAATCTCGCCTTTAGTGTAGCGGAACGCCTTAGGTGTTTTAGCGTATAGTTTTTAATTAATCTTAGTATTTAAGAAGGTAGTAAGGACGTCGTACTACTTTAGCTCTAAACTAAAGTAATTAGCGATTATAATAAGAGCGTAAAAGTTATAAATTACGAGTATAGTAGCGTACGTATTATTAAGTAGAGCTTAAAGATCTCCTTAAATAATAAGTTAAGCTTTAAACTGTAAGAGGTATCCTTCTTTATTAATCTTATACGCGAATATCTATATTAATAATAGCACCTTATTATTTATAGTAGCCTTTATTTTATTAGTTTATTTAAAGACTCCTTTAGCTTATAGAGCTTGCTATTTAATCTCTATTACGCGTTAAAATTAACTACTAAATATATATATTTCTAGCTACTTTATTACCTTTAGTAGGGGTGGTAGCTACAACTAATAAATTCTTAGTATCTTATCTATAGTAGGTATAGAGCGAATCTTGGTTAAAAATGTACAAAGATAGTCTATAAGAGGTGTAGCTCCTAGTGCTATAGCGTATATATAAATTATAAAGTTATTAAAATCTTTCTGCTTTTAATTACGTTTGCTAGTAATAATTAAGCTTATATTTATTAAGTCTAGATTAATGTATTGTAAAGCTCTTTCGCCGCGTTAGCGATAGCCCTTAGGTACTTTATTACTTTTAGGAGTGTGAGTGTAATCGCTTATAACAGTAGACATTATAGGTCTAGGAGTAGGCTACTATTACTATTGCTATATTAATTTAAATGCGTTGTCTATCTGTTTACCCCCTACCTAGGAGCCTGTAGCTCTTAAAGCTAAGGTTATAAGTGTCTCTACTAAGTAGCGACGTTAACAAGTAGTTAATAAATTTTTAATACTAATATTATTATACTAATATTCTTCTAAATATTTAAAAAGTTTAATTACCTTTTTAAGCACTAATCTTAACGCGTATCTATTTATCCTATTAAAAAAGAGTATAGGCTTAAATATAACGTCGCGGGTAATAATAATAGTATCTTTTATAAGTAGCTAGATACGGAAGATATTAGTGCCTTAGTAACTAATAAAGTAGCTAATTAAAGTGCGCGATTTAAGCTTATTAGTAGCTCTTAAATTATAGTTATAGATATAGGCGCGATAGCTAATAGCCCTTATATAAGCGACGAGTGGCTTTTGTCCCTATACAACCTCGTACGGTGTCTTCCATCCTAGTACTTCGGTAGGTGTGCGATTGAGGATGTACGCGGCGGTGCGATACATCTTATGTAATAGTGTCCGATTACATGGCCCTTTGCACAAGCAAAGGTAGCTGGCGCAACCCTACACAAAGAGACCTTGCCAGCAGTCTGGTTCATCCGCACAATTCCGGGCGGAACAAAGGGCAACTCTCCTTAATCAACGGAAATAGATTAGCGTATTAGTGGAAGACATAAGGATATAAGAGCCTTATATTCTTACAGGAATACACAACAGACACAACAATTTATACCTTAATTTATCTTATTAGATTACCTCTCTAATCTAATAATTAAGAGTCTTACTGCCTTAACTAATACTACCTTATCAAGCTAATCGCAATGGCCCTATTAACCCTTAGAGATCTTATAGTGATCCTGACTAATTACACGAATTATACACTATAGCTAAGATAGCTTAAAATAAGATGCCAATTCCTTAAGGTCTGGAACATTATCGACCCAGCGCTAATAGATGAACTAAAGCAGAAACCCGCCATGCTAATACCGCCGTTGATAGGCAACTACTAGCTAAACGCTGTCTATACGAATGCGAACCTAAATAACGTACTAATATTACTATCTTATCTATTGCTGGCAGGCGCGAAAGTATACAAAGACAATAGCAACTACTATAAAGGACAGCTCGAGATCTATAAGGTCATGGATCGAGCCTATTAAGAAGAAAAGGCAGACCTTAATAAGGTGGTTACCTTTCTCTAGTTAATAATCTCTGCGCATCTCTAGAACAACTACTATATTTTTAGAGAAATAATCAAGTAATAGATAAATAACCTTATAATCATAATTAGGGTTAACTATTAAGACAAATATAGATAATTAAGAATAAGGTATCAAGAAGCGCTTAAGCTAATAAGAATAGCTAGATTATAGGCTATATGGCTCTCTAAGTACGATCACGCAGCCACAGAAGCAGAGACTAATTAGGTTCTAGAACTTTAAAGGCTAGACTTAGTAAAAGAAGACTTTATAAAGGCAGTTATCCATGTCGCACCTATGTAAGTAACGACCTTCCAGCAATATAGAAGCAAGGATGTAGCTATCTTATAAAAGCACATAATAAAACTCTTTTAAGACTACATAATCCTGCAGCACCTAACTAAAGGTAAATAAAAGGGCGCTTTTGCTGCTGCAGGGTTATCTCTCGCTAAAGGTGGTAAACCCACCTAGGCTATAGACAAGGACGCCTCTCTTGTGGATGAAGCAGCATTATCTAAAAGTTAAGGAAGACCTTAGAATTATAAATAATAAAATAATAGTTAACGTACTAGAACTAAGTAGTCGCCTTAGAGCCTTAAGCCAACAATAGTTAGTAGTAATTACTACCCTACTTATAAACTACGCTATAGTCTTTAAGACTGTTTCTATGCCTTTCTAGACAAGTAGCCAGACTAGTTCACACTAAACCCTCTTATAGTAAAGCTAGTCAAGCTTAGGCTAGAACATGATACCGACTTCTAAAAGAAGTTAAAAAGAACAAAAAAGGCTAAATTATAGGCACCTAAAATTAAACAATTACACACTCTTACTCCACCTCGAATTACTAAGGCTAATAATAAATGACTAGATAGACGCAAGATTACTAAAATCCTAGTAAGCTTTAACGCCGCATCCTTCTACACTAACCTAAACACGTACCTATTGCGACGCTCAGCTATACTCGATTTAGGCATAACCTGCCATATCTTTAACGACATTGATCGCTTTGTCTCATACTATCCACCGGCGCTAGGAGACTTTATATAGGCAGGGAATACATAAATATAGATTAAAGGATACGAAAGCGTCTATCTTAACGTATAGAGTGTAAATAGTAATTAATTAATATAGCTAGATAATATAGCCTATTGCCCTAATCTGCTCTGCAACCTTGTATTATTCCGATTACTCTAGAGGCAAGGCCTTTGGTGGGATATAAGAGTAAACCTAACAACTCTAAAGAGAAGAGACAATACTATGCTAGCAGAACTCTAAGAGCTACATGGACAGTAGGTCTTAGAATACAAGACAAGGCTAGCAGGTAGTATTCCTACTAATGCTACGCACGCCACTTACAAAACTAATACACGCACTAAATAAAGACCGCAAAAGGCAAACGCGTGGACCTGGCACTAACAATTAGGCTATTTAGGCCCTTAGGCCCTCGAACACCTCGTGTAGCAATCTAAGGGGGTAAAGATTAAAGGTTTTTCTATAGTTAAGTGTAATGCCTGCGGCAAAGTAAAACTAAAATGGCAAATACGCTGGCAAGCTAGAGATCTAACAGAAGGTCCTAGCGAGCGAGTCGCAATTAATTTTCACGACTATAAAGCAGATAGCTTAACAAGAGAGAAGAGCTAAATACTAATTACTAACTAATTCTTTAGCTTTGCATGGGACTTTTACTTTAAGGATAACCGCCTAGCACGGTTAATTATTAAATTACTTAGCACCTTTATGCGGTTTATAGAAGTATAATATAATATTATAGTAAAAGTAATTAAATCTAATAACAAGATCTTCTCTATTAAGGTAGACGTTAAGAAGTAGTGCTTAGCGTAAGGTATTAAGATTAAGCCTTTAGCACCTGATACTTAAGCACAAAATAGAGGAGCTAAACACTTAAGGGGTGTAATTAAGGAGAAAGCGCGCGCGATGCGACTTAACTCTAACCTACCTTAGTAGATATAGCCTAAGATCACCCAAGCCGCAGTCTACTTATATAATTAAACGCCAAACTACGCCAATCGATGGCAATCTCTATATAAAGTGTTCTTTACGACAGTAGCTTTTTAGAACGGCATTGTTACCTAACCAAAGAAGCCTAATTAAGCTTACCTAAAAGCATATAGCTATAAAGCTTTTGCGATAACTAATAATACAAAACGTAGCAAGAGCAGGCTTTAGAGGCTTAACCCTAAGGCATAGATTAGCTACCTTATTAGCTACAAATTAATAAATATCTAGAGAATATAGATTCCCTCTTTAGCAAAGACAATCAGTACTCGCGACGTGATATTCGACAAGGATACTGTGTTCTTAGGCAAAACTAAAGACCTAATAGAAAACCTTATGCATAGCATATTAGAAGAAATAGCGGCCTAGGTGCGATTAGTAGAGTTACCTCCCTCACCTTAACAAGAGCATGCCACTAAGTCCTTCTTTAAGGATAAGATAATTAATAAAGCGCTAGAGGAAGAGGTTAAAGGAGCTCCTAAGTATAGGCAAGACAGGAAAGTTAGGTATAAATATCTAACACCTCCTTTAACGCCGCTACTAGTAACACTTCTTGCACAATTAATAGCAGGAGGTAATTAAGCTATACTACCTTAAAGAGTGCAAATAAGGTAGTTGTAAACAAGCCTATAGGCCGCAGCCTTTATAGCAGGCACTAAAGCTAGTAGTAGCGGCAAATACAAAGGCAAGACTCTTAATAAGGCGCAGCTTTGACAAATAATTATATTAGGTAAGAAGCTACATTAAAGCGTGCTTCTAGAGCCACCCACATGCTAAAGCAAGCTCGAAGATCACCCTCTCTATAATATATAGAAGGAAGCAGAACGTTCCTATCTACAAAGCCACAAGGAAATAAAGTCCTAGAGTAAGGTTACAACTACTCTAGTAAAAGTGGCAGGCTATCAAATCCTCAACTGCATGTAGGTATATACCTACAAGTTTAATAAGCATTATTAATTACAAAAGTATAAGGCAAGGCTAGTAGTGCGAGGCGATTAATAGTGGCACCTTACCTTATAAGAAACCTACGCTATAATACTTACAGGACAATTATTCTACATGCTTATAGTAATTATAGCTCGTTTTAACCTAGAACTTATCTAACACGACGTTACTAACGCGTTTGTCCACGCGAAGCTGGATAGAGAAATCTATATAAAAATGCCTCGTAGCTACTCGCGAGCAGGCACAGTCTTTAAACTACATAAAGTACTATACGGACTGCGCATATCTCCACTACTCTAGCAAAGAGAGTTCACGTTAACACTCCGTGATATTGGCTTTAAAGCAGTACCCCACGAGCCATGCTGCCTTATTAAGGATGGCATTATTATCTTCTTTTATATAGATAATATTATTGTTGCGTATAATAAGTTATAAAAGCAAGCTACTAAAGTTGCTCTCGTAATAATAAGTACTAAATTCACACTCACGGGTGGCAAAGACCTGTAGTGGTTTTTAGGAATTGAAATTATTAGGGACCGCTTAAGTAGAAAGATCTAGCTTTTACAAACTTTATATATTAATAAAATATCGCGCCTCATTAATCACTATAAGATTCGCTATAATACCTTAATAGGTCTAATCGAATTGCTCCTAAGGACAGGACTAGCTAGCAAGGGTAAGATCAATAAATACTAGCGCAAAGTCAGATTAATTCTTTATGCTATAGTCATATCTTAACTAGATATCGCCTTTGCAAGCTCTTGATTATCACGATTCCTGTCTAACCTAAGCAAAGAGCACTAAGCGGCTACTAACTAAGTTCTCCTCTACCTTACTAATACTAAATTACTAGGTCTTCAGCTTGGGGGTGTAGATACTTTAGAAGTGGCAAGTGACGCATCCTTTACTAACAATATACTTAATTGCAAGAGCTCGCAAGGATACATTATTAAGCTATTTAGTGGCCTAATCGCCTGGAAAGCAAATAAGCAAGATACAGTCACTACATTAACAATTGAAGCCGAATTACTAGCACTATCGCAAGTAGCTAAGGAGGCTTTATTTATATCGCGATTACTAGAGGAACTAAAGATCAACCTTAGCGATTCCCTTATTACAATTAATTGTGATAATTAGCAAACGATCTGACTTATTACTAAAGAAATTGCTAAGTTGCAGACTAAGCTCCGTTATGTAGATATCTATAATTATTGGCTAAGACAAGAGGTCGCACTAGGGATAATTAAGGTAGACTATTAACGCTTAGAGGACATAGTCGCTGATAGACTTATAAAGGCCCTACTAGTGAACAAATGGAGCAAGTTTCTGCATAAACTAGGACTTGAAGATATATCAAACAAGATTACTAATTAAGAGGTTGCCCTGCAGGATCTCTAGCAGAGGATAGAGGCCTTTAAGTTAGAATAATAGACAACTGCGAAGGTCTAGCTTAAGGATAAGCCTAAGCTAAGGGGGTGTGTCTAATTACATAGCCCTTTGCACAAGCAAAGGTAGCTAGCGCAACCCTACACAAAGAGACCTTGCCAGCAGTCTAGTTCATCCGCACAATTCCGGGCGGAACAAAGGGCAACTCTCCTTAATCAACGGAAATAGATTAGCGTATTAGTGGAAGACATAAGGATATAAGAGCCTTATATTCTTACAGGAATACACAACAGACACAACAATTTATACCTTAATTTATCTTATCAGATTACCTCTCCAATCTGACAAATAGACTCTTTGGCAGATTAGCGTGTATGCGTATAGCGCGAGCTTGCTATGTTAGTACTTTGCTAGTGCGTTTAATAAGTCTATTTAGTTCTTTTATACTAGGTAGTGCTAGCTTATATAGCATACCTAGCTCTTCTATTATACTAATAAAGTTATTTCTAAATCCTTTCTTATTATTATATTAAATAGCAACTACGTTAGCGTTATATACGCGCTAAATCCTTTATATTAAAGATATAAACTAACGTATAAAAGTTAACTTATCCTTATAGCGTATTATAGCGATCTTATGCTACTTTAAGTATTTATCTATAAAGTGTAGGGCGTACTTACTGCTATTAATACACTCTTCTTCTATAGGAATAATATAGATTAGATTTATTATAATTTAATAAAATAGTTATTATGCGCGGCTCTTAGCCAGGCGTTTTAAAATAATATAAGTTATTTAAGCTTTAATATATATTTAATAGAGATAGTCTAGGTAGTCTTTTGTTAGTTAAACGCTAACAACGTTTAGCTTAAGCTAGTTAACTACCTTATAGCCTAGGTAGCCCTAGATCTAATATATAATACGTTAATTAATAACGTTAGTTAGCGTTAGTACGTACGACGGGCGATATAATGCTCTAAACGTACTTAATAGTAGGTATAGAAGCGATAATGGCGGTCGGCGTAATAGCTTAGTATTAATTAGCTAGTGTCCTCTATTATACTTAAGTTATATAATAACGTAGGATAGTTAATGCATGTACAGGACATCGCGGCTAGAGTTAAAGTAGATAGACTCTATATAATAGTAAGCAAGTCCTAAAACACTTATAAAAAAACCTTTGACGTATACAACGTGCGTTAGCTCTAGCGTCTATAGTCTATGCAGTGTACAAGCGACGAGTTCCATCGTGCCCTATACCGTAATAAGGATATAGCTATTACTAGCATGCAGGTAGCAACGTTACGGATTATTATTTATCCTCTTCTAGCTATGCTATAACTCTATATTAATAACGTAGGTGTTTAATCTTAAATTAACAATCTATTAATTAAGGAGCTTAGTCTTATTAGTATTATTTTTAACTATTACTATAAGCTCTCCTTTAGGCTTAGTATTAGTATTTATTATAATTATATTTAAGTCGTCGTTTAATTGCTCCTCGAGAGATTTGGTTTTAAGAGATTTAAGTTAACTAAAACTTATATATAATAGCCTAATAACTACTATAAATATACTGCTATCCTTAGCAGGAGGTTAGCTATTATTAATTTATAATAATATAGTATTTTAAGGTTATTAGGCTATTTACTTAGCTAGAGTAGTTTTTATACGTTTATTAATTTTAGGATTCTTTTATACTTCCTTAACCTTTTATATAGCCTTAGCAGTAGGCTAATAGTCCTTTAAATATTATAGGTATTATATATTAAGGATAAAGTAGTTAGTATACTAATACTTCTTCTTATAGACATAGTTTCTAAATAGCTTGTCTTAGTTATAGCTACTATTATAGTTACTTTTAACAGGTTTAGTATTAACTTGCTTTATAACTTTAAGCTTAGTAGTAAATATTACTAGGCCTATTAAGTATAGCTTTATATAGCGTAAATAGGTAGTTATCTTAGCAACGTAAGTCTCTAGAGATAAAATCTTAGTAGTAGTGCCTTATACTTTATACTTAAAGATCTCGCGCAGGTAAAAAGTAGCGTACTCTTAATTAAGTATTTTATAGGTAATAAGGAAGTCATCTTATAGTTAATTACTATTAGTTTTAGGCAAGCTAATAGCCTTACCCTAAGCTATAATATATACTTAGTTTAATAGCTATTACTTAATCTTCTTCGTAGCTCGTGGCGTAGTCTTAAGGGCGTTATATTTATTAGCTAGCTTATAATAGCGTGTCGCGTCTATAGGATAAAAGAACTTCTTAAGGGTAATTAGTTAGTTATACGGGGTATTATAATCCTTAATTAGGTATATATAACGTGCAGTAATTATCTTGCTAATATTTATATTTAGGTTAGCTAAGGCCTTTATTTAAGTATAATACTTAGTATAATAGCGTTCCCATTAATTGCATTTCTATTAATAGAATTTTTAATTATTAGCTAATAGGTAAGAGAGCCTAGTAGCTTTAAGCTTATAATTAGTAAATTAAGGCTTAAGAGGCTTTTATAGCTTAAGGAGATCCTCCTTCGCTATGTTAAGATTAATATATTACTAAAGACTATAGTAATTAGCGACGTCTTAGCGAATAAACAACTAGGTAAACTAGTCGTTTAGTATGTTTAAGACGATAGTGACACGCGTCACTGCGGGGTCGGACTTAGTAGCCATTGTAGAGGCTATAGTCGACAGTATTGATGGATCCAGGCAGAGATCCTAGTATGTGCGCCGTAGGGATACGCAGGTGATCAGTTGCGTCGTGGAGAACGTGGTAACAGGTGCGTCGTAGAGAACGCGGTATAGCAACGTGCAACTCGTGAGTAGAGTGACGTTACAGCAGCAGGTGAGAACAATCCAGGGTGCAGGCCGGGCTCATAACTGTCGCAGTGAGCAGAGCGCTGAGCGGACAGTACGCAGTGGAAAAGATTGCAGGATTGAACTGAGGTTGTACTATCTAGGAGCTACAGAAGGTATATGTGCGCGGGCACAAACAACGCTAGTCCTAGACAGGTATACCACTCTCAGAAAGGTGAGTAGCAACCAAGCGAGGGTAGGAGTACCCATCTCATAGGGTAAGAGCCATAAACCGTGACAAAAACTGTATGGAAACGGGGAGACACTAAAGTAAAAGCCCATATTATGAAATAGATGGTTAAAGATTGATTGCATAGAGAGAGCTATTTGTGAGTAACAGAATGCCGAACTTGCCAGCACGGAACGGTGAACTCTACGGTAACACTTTTAGGAGTCTTAGGGTAGGAATTCGGAGGCGATGATGGACTGAAAGGATGATGGGTAATATAATCTTGTTGATGATGACTGTGTGCCAAAATATACTCTGTGATTAAAACGACCTCTCATACTCACGGCGAATTCTCTTATTTAAGGCAAAGATCCCTTCTTGATTGTTTTTTGCTACTGAATTTTCACTCACCTGTGGTTAAGATGCATTCATTCTGTTTATAAGACGTAAAAGAAGAGACATGACACACTAAACCTCTCGAGGTACATCAGCAACTACGAATATCTCATGTCTACTCTTGTCCACTTAATATATTAGCGCTCTAATCGGACCAACAACTGGAACTCATAACATACCCAGATAAAACAAAGTCACAACTATCAATCCAATGTTGTTATCTACTCTTAGTATTGCCTTAAAGCAATCATGGCCTTTTCACGCCCATTTGACAAAATTTGCAAAGGCACCAGATTAGACCAGATCCACTATTGAAGGCAATCATCTAGCACAAAAGTCAGACCATGAGATTTCACGAAATTGGAGAAACTCGTCTTATCACGGTGTCGTAACGTAAAGACGTAAAAGCTTTCTCCAACACTATAAATTTTTGGGACGTATGATTATATAGCACTTCAACTACGCCGTTTTCCCTCAGACCATTCGAGTGATTTCTCTTTCCATCCCACGCACCAAGGAACACAGCGAGCTAAGTCACTATCTCCGCACTACACGCTCTTCATCGTCATTAGCTACATGAGCCAACAAAGCTACTATTCGAACAATCGCAAGTCACGCTGTCGCCGTGCCCACGCGATTTCCTTGTCCGATCCCATGCTCCTTGCGATTCGTTGAGCCATAGTATGGGATGAGTCACCGCAGTGAAAGCAAGCATGCGGGGAAGGATCCGTGAGCCTATTTCCCTTACGAGGTAGAGACACGCCCCAGACTTCGGTGTGGAGTTGTCCTATACGAAGCCCGAAGCGCTTGAGTCAAGAAAGTTCGGTTAGGTACTGCCGGTTGAGTCCTCAGTTGTTCGGTGCGAGCGACTGCTGCTGAGAGTCAGAGGGGACATGACGAGGAAGCTGATTGTGCGGTGCATTGGGTCTAAAAGCGTTCGCTGCGCACAGATGACTTCACACACGCTGTTCTGCGCAATCACCACCTCAAGGTTTCCGAGGACTCCAAACCATCTCCTTGGGCGCTCCTGCATAGCCCACGCCGCTGGAATCCGTTTTAAATCCTTGCTGCACACCAATTGACGGCTTTTGCCGATGCGAACCTCACGATCCCTGTGTATGTATTTTTCGTGTAATGTATCCGTGTAACGGCTACCGCTTACAGATTAGGCTTCCCGTAGGAAACATGTATGTAGACAGCGCAGGTGTACAGCCACGCCATGCAACAGGACTGCGGACGCGCGAAGCCGTGAAACGCCCGCGGTCGCTCTGCATTACTCATAGCCTACAATTTGCGCAGTTTCCCTCCTCGGGCTTCGAAAAGGCCAACCGGCCTGCTTTGGGACCGTGCTAGCGGTGCACGCGCTCAGCCCCCATCGCTGGTGCTGTATATTCTACAGTGACACACCTCGCCGACGCGGGCAGCGTACACTTATGTGCTTTGGGAAAGCTTGCAGTGGTGAGTTGCAGAGATCCATTTGGGTCAATAATGGGGGTGCACGGGTGATCGAGGGGCTGTTGTACACTGAGTAGTGCTGAGTAGTGGGGTGATAGCTAGGTATGATGCCGGTGCTGCTCTGTACCTGGGAGGCCGTTTGTTGAATCAATGTTGATGAGATTTAGATGAGGGCGCATGTGATCTGTCTCTTTCCCACACCTTCTGCTTGGACAATGGTATCTACGTACATACATCATAACTGCATACCGACGAGTTGCGTGAATGCTGAAGACGTTTCGTCTTGACTTTGCTGCTGCTTCCACTTCCTTGCCACTGAATGGATCTCCTGTGGGAACATTAGATGCCAAACAATAGCTAAATATCGATTACTATCATAATTTTGTATATACAGCGTTTAGCTTTACGCGAGAGCCTTTTTACAGCAGACTGAAACTACATGAGCGTCTTTTTGGACGGATCCTGCCACAATCCGTCAGTGCCTTCAAATGTTGCTCTGGAAGTTAAAAAGTAGCGAGGTACCCTTCGCAAGGAGATTTATGGTGGATGAGGCGGATAAGGTGGAAAGAACTCAGCAGTGCAACATGATGGACACTTCCAACCTTGATCCGAACGGCAGTCACAAGCGAAGCTCGGTACCACCTTCATCCAATCCCCACCCAGCGCGCCCCTCCAAGACAATTCATCCGCGCAACCAACAATCACCAAAATCCGCCCACGATGCCCCGTCCAAAGCGACAACTACACGCCACCGTCGAGGAAACCCTCACGCCCCCTGCCACCCTCTCCGAGACGCACGTCATCGCCCGCATCACCAAAGCCGCCGGCAACAACCTCTACAACGCCGAGCTGCCCGACCGCACGTCTGTGCTCGTCGAACTCGAACCCAAATTCCGTTCCACAATCTGGATCAAGCGCGGTAGCTATGTCGTGATCAACAGGCAGGCATTGGCGGACAGGGAGAACAAGCTCGACGGCGAAATTGTCAACGTGGTGCGCGACGAGAAAGCATGGAGGAAAATGGTGTATTGGTATGTCTACACTATGCTCGGAAACGCGGGTATAATACGAAAACGCACATGTACAAAATACTGATACACTTTTCAGGCCCAAGGAATTCGTAAAGTCGTCGTCGTACGGCGAGGATAGCGAGGACGAGGAGTCGACGGTGGGAAAATTCCCACCGTCGGATTCGGACGATGAGAACTAGGAGAAGCGTTTACTCGTCGTGCGGATGCTCGCCTACAACCTTGCCGTTCGCCGTCACGTCGTCGAGTTCCTTTCGAGTGCCCCACCACACGCCCACAACTGTCGTCGCGAGCACGCCCACCACCGTGGCCGAAGAGAGCGGCGTGCTGGGATACACGTTCCACGCCCACTCCTGTGCACCCCACAGCGCATACTGCACCACAGGATGGAATCCTGCTTTCCATAGCAGGAACGGCGTTGTCCACGCAAGATAGGCGTAGAACTGGTAGTGCAATGACCTAGCACAGAGCATGCCAATGGCAACGGCCGATAACATAGCCGTCATAATGAAATTAGGCGTGATTCTCCGGGCAATCTGGTCCTGGTCGCGCGGCTCGTCTCGGATCATTCGCAGAAACTCGCGGGGCGAACGTCTCGAGGGCTTGATCCAGAGGGTGCGTGCGAACCAGCTGAGGAGGCCGACATGTGCGACGAGCAGACCGATGGCGAAGGGCTTGGATAGGAAAGTGGATTCGGGGACGAAGCGCCAGTTTACGGTCCATTTGTAGAGGAATTGCCGGGTCAGCTCGAAGGCTCTGGCGAAGTAGGATGGCGCACGTTTGCGGAAGGGGTAGCCGTAAGCACACTATACATATGCGTCAGCCCACGACCCGCATTTGAGTCTTCTTCGTATATGTATGGAGCATACCGAGACTTGAAGGATAATTAATGCCTGCGTGAACGCCGCCCCACTCCCCAGAGCTTGCAAAAAGATGATGCCCATTGCTGGAAGCGGCAGCAACAGGCTCATCTTCACATTCAGTCCTGTTGTGTAGAAGAAGCTGCCCAAATGCCAGTACCTGGTCTGATAGCAGTAGATGGCAGCAAAAAGCCCCAGCACCGCAAAGCAGTCATTAAAACATCTTAGCACAAAAATACTATGCAATCGCTTTGACAGGATCAGCAGCGGGAATACGTATGGCGGGACCTATATCGCGCAGTTAGCCCACCATCCATTCATCACATTGCCTATATCCGCCTCTCCACTTGATCGGATGAACAGAGAAAAGCAGATGAAAGTGCATACCTTTGCATTCCGATAACACTGCAGCACAACCGCCAGCGTGAGCAAATACACCAGCGCAAAAACATACTGCGCCAGCTGAATATCCTTCCCCTCGTCGGTGAGCCAGTACAAGATCCGGTAAATCAGGACGTGCGCGCCGGGATACACCAACGGCCCAGTGCCGCCCTCAATCAGGTTATAATCTCTTTCGCCCTTGTTGAATATGGCAATCTGCTCCATGTACGCTTTCCAGTCGATCTCTGTATCTTTGTGGTGTTAGTACGCGACACGTGTTCGGTGGGTGTGCATTTGGGCTTACAAGGCACGAATTCGATTACGAGGCCGCACAGCGCGGCGTCCGCGACTAGCAGCAGCGGGTACATCCATTTCGTGTGTATGGGGTTTGTCGCTAGGTCGGTTAATGTGTTCATTTTGGGAAGGGTGAGCTCTTGAGGGCGGTTGTGGTCGTCGGGTTTAGCGCTGGTGATATAGAATTACGCGGTCACGTGCAACGCTTCTGGGGGTTTCAGATGTCATGGTTGGGGGCAGGATGGAACGAGCAAGTGTTTCAACGGTGCAGAGTTCGTACGATGGGAGGGGTGATATGTGGCATCTGCTGGCGAAAATTGGTGCCTGGTGGCGTTCAAGTGTGGAAATGGGAGACTTGCGATCGTGTGCTTAAGGAGGTTGCACGACATGCGCTAATATGTCTAAGAGTCCAGCATTCTGTTGAAGGAAGTACCTTTGAGCATTTCGCAAGTACCATGCTTTTGCACATCTTCATTGTGGACTTGTCGAGATCATTAGGGTGGGTTACGATCGCTGTCGCTCAGTTGCTATGTTCGCGACGTTTTACTACCGATGTCCATCTACGGGCGGTCCATACCCATGAGGATACGGTACCTCAATATACAATAAGGTACGCGATGCAAAGGCAGCCAGTCCACAAAACACATCCGCATCATTCCCATCGCGTGCCCTTCAGCCGCTGCATCAGGTAGTCAACCTCAACTTCCTTCGTCAGCGGGATGACCCAGTCCTTGTACATGGCCTTAGCGGCGTCTGCGTTGACTTTCGCAGAAGCAACAGCCGTGCTTGAATCCGGATCTGTGCCGTACGTCTCCGCCTTGAGTTTCAGTCGCTCCAGCACTTTCGCCTCGACCTTCGCATCGGTTATAGCCTCGTCAATACCCTTGGTGTCGCCGGCTTTGATCAACTTCACAAAGCGCTCCGGATCCTTGATGAACTTCGCCTCTGCGACGAACTTGCCAAAATGTATGCGCCTCGAGAGCGCCTGCAAGCACAGCACGTCGCACGTTGCAGCAGACCCGTAGTTCTCCTGGCTCTCTCCTCTGTCACCGCGGTCGGACTGTCGGCAGGCTGCTGGGAGGATGTGCTCGATGTAGCTTTGCTTTAACTTGTCGTTAACATTGACGTCGTTGTCGTGGAGGATCTTGGGGTAGTTGAGGGGCTTCAAAATGGGTTCTTGTAGCGCGTCGGGGAAGAATGGGTATTCGTCGGGCGACTGGTAGCGGCGCACGAGGGATTGTAGGCGCTCTTGCCCGTACAACATCCAGTCGAAGAGCGAGAGTTTGGAGCCTGGAATTTGGACACCGCCAGGGACGTAGATGGTTTTGTTCAGCGGAAACTGCACGCGCTCAATGAGGTGGAAAATGATTGTGTCTTCAAGTCGACTGGCAGCGATTAGCCTCAGACCCCACAAGTGTGTTTACTCTGTGCATCGTACGTACATGAGTTGAAAGCGGATGTTGGCCAAATCCAAAGCCTTGTCGGCGTCCCATGAATCAATAACTCCTTCCATATTGCTTCAATTGTCAGCTGGTCCAGCTATCAATGTCCCCTGGTAGTCCACCCGCGATGGTTGTGGAAGGGTTGGTGAGGGAGTCATTGTTTGTGCGCTGATGCCGGAACACTTCGCACATATGCAGGCGGAGGACCGATTCCACCGATTTCCGGAGCACCTTCGCGCCAGCGTGTGGCTTGGGAATGACGCACGTTCCCGCCGAAGCTTGTCCTGGTACATGCTGGCCGCAACACCAAAACACCATCCGTTACGCCGTCCGAATAGCCTCACCATCCTTTTCGTTACAATGCGCACCTAAGGCAGCATCAACCGCTGCCTATTCACTTCGCTCGACCTTGGGACGTTCCCTTCACGTGCCTCGATGGCTCAGCGCAATGGCTCGCCGTCACGCGGCAGGTCGACAAGCCCTCGGCCACGGCCACAGGAGGACATGGACTACGAGTCTGATGCCAGCTTGATGGATAACCTGCCAGACGTGAGTTCGAAAGCGACTGCATCTACAGGATGAGGTACTGACGCGTGCCAGACCCGCCACCTGCAAGCGTTCGGCAGAAAAGTTACAGCAACCGCAGGCAGCTTGATAGGCAGAGAGGGCGTCAGCCAGCACTACCATAATGCATTAGGAGAGCTCCACCGAGAACTTCGCCGGCCCATGTTGCAGCGCTCCGTCTTCTCCTTCGCCCAGACCACCCCACGCGAGCTCGTCCGATCACGCATATCTGTCCCTGAAATACAGCACCGCGCCCTGACATACCTTCCCGACGAGCTACTTGCGAACATACCCGAAGACAATAACGCTTACTCGCTGTTTCAGGGGTTTCAAGCCTCCTTGCCAGAGGAGGAAGGCGTGGGAAAGAAGCATGGAAGACATAATGCAAGAGGACAGCGGCTTATCGGTGCAGCAGTTGAGGAAGAGGAGGATGCAAAACTGCCACCGTCTATGCGCAAGCTGAAAAACCAAAAGCATAGCATGGGACATAAATTGGAGATGATGGGGGTACGGAAACACATGTGCGCAGCCGAAATTCACGAAATCGACAATAAGATCGCAAACCTGAACACGATGCGGAAGATCGTGCTGGACAGATTAGCAGGCATCGAGATGGAAGAGGCAGAGCTCGAGCAGGAGCTCTTGGATGTTGATAATCGGATCGAAGATCTGCAGGAAGAGCTGGATGATGCCGCAGCATTGGCGCCGAAATCACCTAATACACCTACCACGGCGGCAAGCCAGGATGAGGTGGCAGAAGCTGGGGACAACTTCATGTCCGAATCTATATACCAGAAGATACCTTCGCCGAAGAGCAAGCGGAAGCGAGTTACACGCCGGATATCGATGCCTATACTACACGAGCATTTGGAGCCCGGTTCGAAGATTAAGGAACTACCCGCACATACCGATTCTATAACCGCATTGGATTTTGACGCGCCATGGGGCACATTGGTAACAGCCTCTTTGGACGATACAGTAAGAGTGTGGGATTTGAATGCCGGCCGCTGTATAGGGATGCTAGAAGGCCATCTTTCATCAGTACGCTGTTTGCAAGTAGAGGACAACATTGTCGCTACAGGTTCTATGGATGCCACCATTAGGCTATGGGATCTGAGCAAAGCGGAATATGCCCCACAGGATAGCCGCGTCACCAAGGATGGTGAAGAGGAAGAAGACGATGGACTTGGATTCGGAAACTCAGAAGATGCTCCACCACCACCACCAGCGACGATCATGCAGGATGTGCCACTCTTTTCGCTCGAATCACATGTAGATGAGGTTACTGCGCTGCATTTCCGGGGAGACACGCTTGTATCCGGGTCAGCGGACAAGACTCTGAGACAGTGGGATCTGGTCAAGGGACGTTGCGTGCAAACGCTCGACGTCCTCTGGGCAGCTGCGCAAGCCAACGCGACGACGACCACGACGACGAGTAGCGGGCCATGGCGTCAGACGGGAAGAGCGACAGACGCATCTGCCGATTTCGTCGGCGCCATTCAGGTCTTCGATGCAGCTCTAGCATGCGGTACGGCTGATGGTATGGTCCGGCTCTGGGATCTGCGAAGCGGCCAGGTGCATCGCAGTCTGGTCGGTCACACCGGCCCGGTCACCGCCCTCCAGTTTGATGATGTCCATCTCATCACTGGTAGTGCGGACAGGAGCATACGGGTAAGTCGGGTTCCATCTCTTCACCGAATTCCAATATGCTAATAAGGTTAGATTTGGGACCTTCGGACAGGGTCGATACATGATGCCTATGCATACGATCATCCTGTGACTAGCATGATGTTCGACGCGCGCCGCATTGTTGCCGCAGCTGGCGAGGACGTTGTCAAAGTTTACGACAAGACTGATGGTCGACACTGGAATTGCGGCCCTGGCGTAGGCGCCGACGAGGACGCCTCCAGCTTATCAGTCATCGAGCACGTACGGATCAACGAAGGGTACATGGTCGAAGGCCGCAGGAACGGCGTTGTTGGAGTCTGGTCGTGTTGAGGAGGGCTGTACACATAAGGGTATATATGGTCGCAGACATGGAGGCGGAGACAGCGTTTGCATGTACCACTATTATACCAGTCGATCTACATTACCAATTCAAATATATAACTGAAAGCGATTTTGTAGTTTACGAAAGGGTTGACCAACCTAGCGCATCACTAAGCCATTGGCCACGCAGATAAGCATTGATGCCACAAGACGGTGTGGTTAGCGATTGGTGTTGGGCGGAACCTGGCGCGGCTCCCGTGGATCCTGGCGGATGGAATCCGTCTACGTCACGCGATGTAAATAATGAACGGACTCCCGCACACTTTGCAAAGCCCAGCTATCATTTCAACATTCGTTTTGCGCGCCCTAGATGATATCCTTGGTCTAAATTGACGCCCTCCCATCAATTGACCGACACGGTGGCACCTGCATCGACCAGTCCGCCAATCCACCACACCCCCAGCTATGCTAGCCCAGCAAAGCAGAGCTCTATCGCGGGCGTCGTACAACTCCCTCAGAGCTTCGCGCACGTGTAGGAGCTTACCTAGCGCTTCCAACGCCCAGATCAGAGCATCCTTCAGCAATGGCGGGCCCGCCACCCTGTACAGGCGCCCGCAGCTGGCCGCGGCGCTCCAGAAGGCGCGTTTGAACCAGCAGCGCTCCCCGATATTACGATCCGTTTCGACGAAGCCTCTCCCGGCCCCGCGATCGCGCCTGGCTAGGTTCGCATGGCGATCGGCAGCGGCGATCGGGCTGTTCGTCGCTATGAGCGGAGCACTCGTGGTCGCCTTCTTTATCTACGACGCGACTACATACAAGGAGGAAGCCGATACGTATGACATACCCGTGTCAGAGCTCGCGCTACATCCAAGAAGAGGCGGACCGAAGAATCTGCCCATCGTCGAGTACTTTGTCGACGATGACGAGCCCGACATGAAGCAGAACAAGCACAAGCCTAGGCTTGTTGTCCTGGGTACTGGCTGGGGCAGCGTGGCCATGTTGAAGCAGTTGAACCCGGACGATTACCACGTTACTGTTATATCGCCGTCGAACCACTTTTTGTTCACGCCCATGCTCCCGTCCGCGACTGTAGGCACCCTAGAATTACGATCGTTGGTCGAGCCGATACGTAGGATCGTAAAGAGCATTCACGGCCACTTTTTGAAGGCCATGGCCGTGGATGTAGAGTTTTCAGAGAAGCTTGTCGAGGTTGCTGCCACAGGCCCGGACGGCAACAAGCAGCACTTCTACGTACCCTACGACAAGCTCGTTGTTGGCGTTGGCTCCATCACCAATTCTCATGGCGTGAAGGGATTGGAGAATTGCCACTTCCTCAAGGACATCAGCGATGCCCGACTGATCCGAAACAGGGTCATTCAGAACTTTGAGCATGCCTGTCTACCAACCACGACAGATGAGGAGCGCCGGCGCCTGCTATCGTTTGTCGTCTGCGGTGGAGGGCCAACCGGTGTTGAATTTGCCGCCGAACTATTTGACATGCTGAACGAAGACCTGTGCAAGTTCTTCCCCAGGATACTGCGCAATGAGATTTCCGTCCACGTCATTCAGTCTCGCAGTCACATCCTCAACACCTACGACGCAGCTCTGTCCGAATACGCCGAGAAGCGCTTCTCCCACGATTCCGTAGACGTACAGACCGACTCGCGTGTCAAAGAAGTCTTTCCTGACCGAATTACGTACTCGCAGAAGGACGACGACGGCAACATAACCACCAAAGAGATCCCCATGGGCTTCTGCCTCTGGTCCACCGGCGTCGCTCAAACCGACTTCTGCAAAAAGCTCGCCTCAAAACTAGATGGTCAGAACAACCGCCATGCATTGGAGACTGACACCCATCTCCGCCTCGTGGGCGCACCACTGGGTGACGTATACGCGGTTGGCGATTGCGCAACCGTACAGAATAATGTCAGCGACAACATTATAAGCTTTCTACGCACAACAGCATGGGAAAAGGGCAAGGACCCAGAGAAAATGCATATCTCATACAGCGAATGGCGCAACGTCGCCAAACGCGTGCGCCAGCGCTTTCCACAAGCAGGCGACCATCTCCGCCGCCTCGACAAGCTCTTCGAAAGTTACGACAAGGATGCGTCAGGCACGCTCGACTTTGGCGAGCTTAGAGAGCTCCTCATGCAAATCGACAGCAAACTCACGTCTTTGCCTGCTACTGCGCAGCGCGCGCACCAGCAAGGCCAGTACCTTGGAAGAAAATTCAACAAGATTGCGCTAGCGGCACCCGGAATGCAGCTTAATGAGGTGGATTACGGCGATTTGGATGATGCGGTGTACAAGGCGTTTGAATACAAGCACCTAGGAAGCTTGGCGTACATTGGCAATGCGGCGATTTTCGACATCAACGGCTATGGGATGAGTGGTGGGCTATTGACGGTATACTTGTGGAGAGGAGTGTATTTCGCGCAAAGTGTGAGCTTCAGGACGAGGTGTTTGCTAGCGATGGACTGGACAAAGAGGGCGTTTTTCGGGAGAGGTAAGTACTTGGATTCAGTTTGGGAATTTCATACGCTAACGACTGGCAGACCTCATGAACTTCTAAACCTTCGCGGACGGGGGAGGCGACGTAGTAATCTCAGCGTCTTCCCTGCGCTGGAAACAGGGATACACGACCTAGATTTCCTTTCCTATGACTGTACAGACCTCTTGTAAGAGCTGTTTAGAACAGCGTCCTTCTTCCTTTTTGCCCACGAGTAGGAACCGACCCTCAATCAAAGCTATTTCCAACATGTGTGCCGCTCTTGCGTGACCTATCTTCCATGTCTGGTCTGTCTGGGTATATCATCCGGGCTCGTATGCTTTCTGTGATGCCGCTCACAGCGACTTCAATGTTGTTCCTGGCGCCATGCAGGCGCATGTCCACTTTCCGTGACTCTCACTCTCATTTCCGATCCTTCTTCTCCTGCACCTCTTCCTCTTCTTCGCCGTGCATAGCCTCCGCAAACCCAATCAACTCCTTCACGCCCCGGATAAACATATCCTGCCCCGCTTCCACAGGCCCGCCGTGGCCCCAAACGACGACCTCATCGAACTCGCTCATCTGCTCCGCGAGCTTGACGTCGACGGTCTCTCGCTCCTGCCCCTCGCCGTCCTCATCTTCGTCCTCGTCTTCGTCCTCGGCGCCTTGTGAGCGCGTCTGCGGCAGCGTTTTGTCTGTGATGTGCAGGACGGCGCCGGTATGTGTGGAGGGAAGCGAGACGTGCGTGCCGTGCAGGTGACGGCCGCGCAGGTAGGCGTGCGAGGTGCCCTTTTCATCGGTCTCGGGGGTCCAGTAGCGCGAGGTGGAGCTGACGGGGCCGTTGTGGTTGATGCGCGCGGGAAGGAGGTGCGGTGTGCATTTTTTGGAGATGGAGGATTGGATGGCGATCATGGTGGGCTGGAGGAGATTACGAAGACGCGCGGTGGTAATATGTGCTGAGTGTTATTGTTGGAATGAAGACGAGGCGAAGAGTGGTTGTTCGGCGTAGGACGTGTTGCATGCATGCATGATGGACGTGACGCGCCTCCTCCGCATGTGACCGCGGCTGATACGCGGCCGATCACCGCAAGCTGCAGGTCAAGCACTCCCTCAATCTCAGGCATCACGGAAAAGCTTCATCAAAGCTTCACCTTCGTATCAGCTGCAACCGTGCATCCTCCGAAACAACAACAAAGTTTAACCGGCATCGGCTACTCAGAGTCACCGCGCCTCAAAGTGCACAACGATCCGCACGAGAAGGTGCCCAATAAATCGGCGTGTGCACGGCTTGCATGCTCGTTCAAGTCGTCACTATGACTGAATTTGAGCCGCACGCCGCGGAACAACACCAGCTGTCCTAGTATATGAACTGCTCAGGCCCCGATATGGCCGCTACAGCAATGTCCCTCGAAATCGACCAGCAAATATGCCCTGAAGCTTATGGAGGGCACAATTTTCCCGTTCGTTCGCGACGGCCATCATGAATCATCAAACGCTGAAAACGGCAAAGTACCTCGACAAAACCTCGCCCAAACCTCGCCCGATTCTGCACCTCAAACATCTGGCACACTTATCTTGCACTATGGCGCAGAGCCGTCGGATTCAGTCCATCCGCTTCGGCGCCGCTTCTGCTGTAACTCAGTCGGCGGTGAGAAAAATGGTTTCTGGATTACTTTATGCGCGCGCATTCCTTCAGCGCTCAGGCGCTGTTTGTATGTTTTTAAACATATTGAAGCGCTTAATACTTTGGCGGTTCTGGTCCGTTGATATCCCTCCGAGGCTCTGCTTTCGTTGTTTCCTTCCTCGTACTTGCGATAGGCCACCAGAATGACATTACTGGGTGCTTTGACGACTCCGGCCGCGACGATATGGAATGGTGTAGCTTCCCAGGCGTGGGACCCACTCGTGTCGCTCTGCAAAAACGGAACGCTTGCTCAATTGCACTCCATCCGATTAGGAACACTAGCGTTGTACGAGGGAGGCTTCGACAAGCCAACGGCCTTTTTTGGGAACGAGTCGCCAGAACACCCATTCGCATCACTTACGGTTCACAATGAAAAGTTCTGGGTCCGCTTAGCACTATTTGCGGATATGGCACGTCTTAATCGCCTTCTTGAATTTCATTGCGAGCGTTGCTAATGGCGGGAAGGGTTTCGCGGAAAGCTATATGCTAGGCGAGGTTACCTCACCAGATCTTACCAAGTTCTTTGAAGTAAGTAGTACATCTGTTTGGTTTGGTTCTGGACTAACCGGGATAGCTCTTTATACTGAATCGAAATCACCTGTCCAATGGTTCCACCCTTACGTCCGCTATTTCGACGGGCCTCGCTGGCCTACTGAGAGGGAGCAACAACCTCAAAAACGCCCGTCTAAACATCATGGCTCATTACGACATCTCAAACGAGATGTTTGCTGCCTTCCTCTCGCCTGACATGACCTACTCCAGCCCAATATGGTATCCGACGTCGAATCCCGCACATACGACCGAGACCCTAGAACATGCGCAAATGCGGAAGCTCGATCGCTTCATAGACAACACACACATACAACCTACAGATCATGTGCTGGAGATAGGTACCGGCTGGGGCAGCTTCGCCATGAGAGCCGTTCAACGAACTGGATGTCGCGTAACATCCGTGACTCTCTCAATCGAACAGAAAGAGCTCGCAGAAGAAAGAATACGGCAAGCAGGCATATCGGACAAGATTACGGTACTATTGTGCGACTACCGAAATCTCGAGGTTCCGGCGAACGGCGGATACGACAAAATCGTTTCCATTGAGATGCTGGAAGCAGTGGGCAGGGAGTATCTGGCAACGTACTTCCGGTGCATAAACAAGCTTTTGAAGAAAGAAGGAGGCATTGCGTGCTTCCAATGCATCACCATGCCCGAAGCACGCTACGACGCGTACGCGAAATCAGACGACTTCATCCGCCGGTATATCTTCCCCGGCGGCCACCTGCCTACCGTCACACAGCTCGTGTCCTCGATAAACAGCGGATCCAACGGTGCGCTCGTTGTTGACAACATTGAAAATATCGGTCCGCACTACGCCAAGGCGCTGCGGTTATGGCGCGAGGCTTTCTTAGAGAACTGGGATGAGGGGATCAAGCCGCAGCTCCTGCATGAGAAGCGCAGCGAAGGCATGGACGAGGAGGATGCGGAGGTTTTCAAGAGGAAATGGGACTACTATTTTAGGTACAGTGAGGCGGGGTTCTTGACGAAGACGTTGGGTGATGTGATTGTTACGGTGGGACGCGAGGGTGCGGTGCAGATGATGGAGGATGTGCCGCTGTAAGAGGTGAGGCTTGCGAAAGGATACAGTACTGGAGCGCAGGGGCTTGATAATGCGCGAGTAGGTAGCGGTTCCTTCCGAATGGCAAGAGTGAACACAATCACGGCAACTCCTCAAGTTCAGCGGGTATGTGTCTATGTGCTCTCGAAGAACTGGACTTCAACTGAATCCAACTCTATTCCCTTACACATACCTGTATACTTTCGCATGACTTTTCTTCTCCTCTTCTCGCATGCATTTCTTAAATCTTGAGCATCTGTCATACTTGGACCATTAACCTGCAACCCGCCCAAGAGTGGGGAAGGTGTGGAGAGTAAATCTGAAAGGAGCGCTTCCTGCTTATCACAACTTTCTGGCTCTGTTAAAATTCTCTCTTCCTCACAACGACGCCATTTGTCCTCAAACTTCAATATAAACGTTGATTTCTGTGGTAAGGAATGAACGAGGAAAAATGCACAAATGCCCGCGCTGAAAGGAAAGGTACATGACGTTCAAGGGTCATGAAATGAAGCTCTTTGGTACGAATCGACTACATTTAAAATGTTTTACCGTGGCTTTCGAGGCGCTGAAATCGATGAAGAATACACATCTTACGGAAAAGGAGCAAGGAGACCGGTCCGGACAATGATCAGGACGAGGAGTATCAAATCCGGAGACAGGGTAGACCAGGAGATCGCTAAGCGTGGGCCTCAATGGAAGTATCCATGTCTGACAGCAGCCTTTTAGGATAACTGTCGCGAGTCACTGTTGCTTCTATTTCTCCGTCAAAATCGTATACACCCCCTAGTCGGACCACGTCTAGAGCCTGGATAACCCTCACCGCTCCGCAGCGGAACACTTGTTGCTCAAAGTTCGTACTGTGTACACTAGGCACGCGGTTCGTCTCAGCGATATTTCGTTTCCGAGCTCTTCGCACCCTAGCCATACCATACGGCAGATCCCGGAAGTACCCGTGGACCGATTCTACTTCCGCCCCACCCCTATCTTCCCACTCCTCACATCCTCCGCCAACCCTCTCATTCCCTCATTACCCCCCGCAGCCCTCTTTTCAAACTCACCTAAGTAACCCTTCGCCCACTTTACATCGTTGCCTATCCCAAAATCCCCCGTCAGCGATCTTAACGTCCCAGCGTGTGGGAAAACTCACCTGCTTTCGGGGAGCACAAAGCCCTGCTTTGCACTCCCGGCGATGTCGTCGAAGATCCAGATGCTGTGTAGGGCTTCAGGGTTGGTTATGCAGCCTGATTGGGCTGATGGGATGTCGAAGGTAGCGTCCCAGAGGTGCATGAGGCTTTGGTTAGGTGGACGAGGGACGCACGGTTGTTAGGCCGGGGGCGGATGTGCGCTTTTAGGCAGTTTATTTGTTGGTGCTAGGTGTGAGTGGGCGGGGTTAGCGGTGGGCTGAGAGGGGTTCGTATGGGATAGGTAGGCATAGGAAGGAGAGGGAGGCGGCGAGGATGATGGAAGGTCTTATTGGGTTGGATGCATAGCTTAGGGTCTATACTGAGACTGTACAGTGGGATAATAAGATTTAATTGCGGTGCGTCTGAAGTTATTCCAGCCTTGTCCACTTCGGCAGGTGGATGCGGTGGTGCAAGGGAGGAGCTTGAGTCTACCTGGGGTAGCTGGAATGAACATACCTTTCTTCCCCCCACGAAGACTGTCTTCGCATACCCTTGATCCCCTTCCGCATAGTTATATTCATGGAAGACTACATGCACGAAGAGCGACGGCGTGGCGAAGGTACTGCAGTGGAGATTGGTAATCCCTTCCGCGATCTTCTCTTGTTGTTCGCTACTCAACGAGCACGTGTGGAAGACTTCGTAGAGTGGCATGATGTACGTCGATCTAGCCGTGACGGTTCGTGACACTGTTTCCAATGTAGGTGTGAATTGACAGGATCGATGCTTGGTGCAGCATGGGAATGATATCACTAATCATTACGTAGATACTCGGAGCACTGCAGACCAAGATTTTGATAGTAGGGCTCTTCTCCAGACTTTTAGACCTCTAACTTACATACCTAAAGTAGGTGTTTTGACCTATTGACTCTTTGAATACCGAATTGCATATTGGAAATATCACCTGGTTGTGTATTACGTAGTCGGTTCTGGCTTGCCGGAGTATGATGACCGAGCCAACCATAGGTACCTACTAACTAACGGAATTTACCTACGAAGGAGCTCGTTTTTTTTTTTCTACCTTGGCGCGCGCCCCACCTGGCCATTATTAACATTATAATATTAAACTTCTCCCCCTTATATCTCCACCCGCAACGCGTTAATATATATATATATATATATATTTTTTTTTTTAAAAAGCCTATTTCTTGTCGCAAGCCTTATAAATATAAAGTCTATAAGCCTTAGCAAAATAAAAAATAGCTAGACATAAACTTACTGCTATAAAGAAAGCCTTTACAGTTAGCGTGTTAGTGCTTAGCATAGTAACTACTAAAGAAGTTACTAAATATTTTAATCTACTAGTCTACCGCGACACTATTACAAAGCTTGTAAAGTAGATATTAAAGAGAGCAAATTAAAAAGTCCTTAATATTATAAATTTATCTTTATATAATACCTCTATAGGGCGCGATAGAATGTAGTTACTTAATAATGCGTAAAAGAAGCGTGTTATTAAAATTATTACTTAAGACTAC
This sequence comes from Bimuria novae-zelandiae CBS 107.79, assembly GCA_010015655.1. Taxonomy (NCBI): domain Eukaryota; kingdom Fungi; phylum Ascomycota; class Dothideomycetes; order Pleosporales; family Didymosphaeriaceae; genus Bimuria; species Bimuria novae-zelandiae. Next base: position 267,867 of record ML976750.1, read on the forward strand.
GTGCACTGCAAGAAAGAATCTTTATAAATAATAAAAAAGGAAGATTTTAATAAGCTACTTTTTATAAGTATCTTTATATTTAAAAAATATTATATATAAAGCTAAGTATGCGCGCCGAAAGCTAGAATAAAAGCTACTATTAACTAATAATAAAATATAAAATTACTATAAGTAGGCGCTTACGTATAACTCTAATAAACTTATATATAATAATAGTCTAGGATTTAACTTTAGGCAATGTGTATTTATAGATAAAATACTAGCTTAAATAAGGGAGTAACGTGGCATATAAAAGGCGTATTTTATACTAAAAGAAAAATATAATATTAATGTTAAATATAACTACGTATAGAAATACTATAAACTTTAATTTTACGGCGCATTTACCTACGATCACAAGGGACCTTGTCACATATACAGACATGAGAAACAGGAGGAAAAGGAGGCTGCAGAGGTTGCCCTTGCCCATGAGAATGTAGAGCGCCGGAAACAGGCTACTTCTGCGCAGCATCGCGCGCGCAGCTCTCCATGAAATCAATGCCAACGACAGAAACCTACGCTCGCGCAAGAAGCAATATACAAAGAAGGATGACTATACTCGGGGACAGCGCCAGCGAGGGGGGATAGATAAATATCGCTATTATAAAGATGCATTTAAGAAAGTAGTGCTATAGCTTAAAGACCTCTAGAAATAAGGTAATAAAGTTATATTACTTATAAATAAAGCTCCTGCTTATACCTCTCGTATTATAAAGGATTATCTTACTATATATAAAATAGAAAGATTACCTTAGCTAGGGCGCTTACTAGATATTAATACGTTAAAGCATACATAGCTATAGATTTAGTAGTATATTACTAAAGAAATACTATAGCGCACAGTCACAACGATCAAGGAGCTTAAAAACAAAGTCTATTAAGGAGAGGAAGCTCTACGATAACTAGCTATTTATAGGTTTAGGAGATCGCGTGCTTAGCTACTTAGCTACTTGGCTTAACCCTAGCTAGCGCAGAAAGCTCTAGCAAGGTGCCTTTTATAACAAATACTATAATCTACATGCGAGGATAAATACTAATATTAATAAAAATAATAGTAGGAAAATCTACCTATTAAATAGATTAATAAGTAAATTAATTAATCCCTAATATTATTCGGCGCATTATTATATATAGCGGGTGTTACGAGCTCAGGAAACCCGGATAGTAACATAACTATAGATAAGAATAAATAGGGGGAGGCAGATAAGGTTATACTATAGCTAGCCTATAAGGACTCGCGGGGTTGCTTATATTAGTTAAAGTTACGTAACCCTAATCTAATAGTAGCTCTAGATTAAGGTAATCTACTAAGAGCTTTAAACTAAGGTAATCTGCTAAGGGGGCTAGATTACCCAAAGACAGAGTAAGAAATAGACTAGTATATAGTATAATAGATTCTCTTATATTATTTCCTTTTTTATAGTTAACTTATATATCTTCTGTGCGAGTACGTTCTCCTATATAAACTAATAGTTATTTTATTTTATTATAAAATTAAATTATTTAGCCTCGCGCTAAGTGTCGCATTAACTTATACTATTAAATAATTTATAAAGTACTATAATACCTTACTGCCCTAACCTAGATCGGAACAAGGTGTGAGCGCCTCATAACAGCGGGAATAATAACTTCTATAATAGCTAAGATCTCTAGTAAGCCTTAACCCTAAAAAAAATCTATATATATATATATATAAATTAAGCCTTAAAATCTAATATCTAAAGGCGTAATATCTATTTACCTAAGTGTTATACGATTTGTATACGTTTCGATAAGGGAATCGCATTTCTGATGGGGTGCCCCACATGCCAAGTTAGGTGCAGAATCAAAACAACGAGCTCCTTCATAGATTCCAACCATACCATGGCACGAGCAGAGCAAAGACTAAATCATACAACAAGAGTAGGCGGGCTCCTACACCCCACTGTAAACGCTCGACTGGCATATAGTACGCGGCAAGGGAGCCGTTCAGCGCACATTCTCGGAGCCGCCGTTCGCTGCGGCCCTAACATCTCTGGTCGCCTCGTCGAAACTCCGAACCCCCGAACTTCCAGCCCCAACGCTGTTCCTAACCAAGCAGCACATCGAGAGCACCGTGTTCTCATCTTCACGTGTGACCTCCACTTATGCATCAGCCACCACATGATTGAAATTTGGCGGTTGACGCACGCATGGAAGAAAATTCGGCCCCTTGCCCTCGGCGCTCCAATCCGGGTGCCGCCCAATCCTTTCCGCCGTCGATCGAGCACGCGAAACGAACGTGCGCAGCGGATACCGCAGGATTCGGATGACCTGATATCTGGGCCGAAGATGGAGTAGTATTGATCAGCTTCGGCTGATTAACCGGTGTATGTTTATGTGGTTAAAAGTAATAAAGGCGTGCCGCAGCCGTTTCATGCAACATGCATGTGTTCACTACAGTGTACAATATGAAACATGTGCCATGGCGCTGGGTAGGCTAATCATTGACAAGGGTGGGGTTGTTCTTGAGGCTATTTTGACGGTGACTTGCGATTCATTTGGAAGGCACTAAAGGCGTGTATCTTGAGCTCGAGCAGTGTAAGGCACAACGCTCCACACAAAGTGCTGTGGCAGACCGGCGTAGTCCTCCAGAGGCATACGCATTGATGGCTGAAGCTTTGGCGTTGACCGTGGGGGCCCGCATGCGACAAGGGGTTTGGTGGCTGCACGTAAATCAGTAAGTAACCGGCAGTCGGTCATCATGAGTACTGTATGGTCCACTCAACGGGCCGCCCACGGAATGGCTGTCATGGGTGAAGGGTCAAGATAATGCACAAGAGGGCTGTGTATTATTATGGTGCCTGACTGGAAAGCCGTCTAAGCATTCACTACGTAGCGAGGCCAACCGCAGAATCACCATGGAACACCCAAAAATATGCAATGCCGATGCTATTTTCAGGCAGGTCTATAGCTTCGGTGATTCACTTTCCTGCTGAGCGTCCTCGGGGAAAGCGACGAAGCTTTCTTCGCCATTGAACTTCCTACACAAGCCCAGAGTTAGCGTAGCTTATGCGCTCGGAGAAGTCAAGAGAGGCTGGAACGTTAGGGAGACTAGGGGTCGTGATCCATTGCCCATGTCCTAAGGGTGGGTGCAGTCAAACTAGGCCCGTCTTGTACGTTCGCGCCCAGAACAGCACCTGAATAAAAAATGTTTCACCGTGGCGATGAAACACCACAAGACTTACCATCCTCTCTCTGCGCCACCCGAAAGATAGCTAGTCTCCGAATTGATTGCGCAGCCCCAATTGCCCACGACACCTTGTGTGGGTTCGCCGCTTCTTCGCACATACTTCGACAAGGAGGCAGTGTAACACTGGAAATCGTCCTCATTAAGATCAACAGGCATTTTTCCTGTTAGAGCACGACCAGCGGCTATCTGTGGAATTGCGAACAATGGTCAGTGATGCATCATTGACAGGAGAACAGCTAATAGGTACGGGTTAATAACCCAACCCCCGCCGTGCACCGAGGAGTTAAACACGATTTAGAGCACCTGCAAGACTTACCATTGTGGCTGCATGCGTGCATATCAGTACTGTCTTGGGTTGCTCAGGATCATTGTCGAGATCGGTGATTATTTTCGCCAGAGCTTTGGTGACGCGCTCGTGAAGCTCCTTAAGCCACTCTCCATTTGCGGTCGGGATGTGTACAGAGACGTAATCTTGGTCCAGATCTTGGAAGTGACGATTCAAAATTTCCAAGTCTGGCGGAGTGGGGTGTTCGAAATCCGCGCGACCAAAGAACTCGCTATTCAGTGTTAACCCTTCCTCGCCTGGTACAACCGACGAAACTATCGAAGCCATAGGAAATCCAGGCTAGGTGATCACACCACGTACCCAAGTCCTCGATCTATCCGGACTTTACCACCGCCTTTGCCCTCCTTAAATAGCCTTTCCGTCGTCGGCTTCAGCGTCTGTAAACATCGATAGAAAGGACTGCTATAGATCCTGTCAATCGGTGGATCGATCGAGCAAAGAAACCTGGCAAGTTCCGCGGCCTGTTCGACGCCATGGCTCGCAAGCGCTGGGTCAGTCGGAATACCGGTCGGTGTGCGCATGCTTGCACTGTACACCCCTGTCTGAGGATTCACATCCCAGTTGGAGCGGAACTGTGATGCACCATTAGTTAGAATCACATCTTCGGCGTCTTGACACTATGATGTCTCGCGGCCTTGAAGAGCAGAGCCCTGAGATTACATAGGTATCGAGGAGTGGCCAGTGGAGGCGGAGGGACCGCGAAGAGCCCAGGTGCCGTAGGAACTTACCGCGTGTCGAACGATGTAGATGGTCTCTATCATGCTGTAATGGCGCGGAGGGTTATGGGCCTACTTTGGTTAACAGCGTTCCTAGAATTGTTGTAGCAGTGGTAGATGCACTTGCCAAGGTTGATGGACACCTGCAGTTGTAAAATACACGCTAGCTGGTAGGGTTACGTAATTCATACAATGTGTTTCGACTCCCAAATGTTACCTAGCGAGTTGGACATCAGGCTAGATATACGCCTTGAGAAAAGCTAAATTCCCTTTTCCCAAGATTGTATCGATAGTCGCAAGCTGGCACACGACTTGCAGTCACATTAGAAGGGTGACGCGTCCAGATAGTTTGCAATCAGGAGATCGCTGTCGCAGCAACGCGCAAACGAACATTCACTGTGCGCAGCGGGCCGAAGTGTCAATGGTTTCACAGGTGGACCTCGGCGATGATAGACACGCGCAGAAAGTCTCAAATTTGCCAGCGTACACTTTACCGAATCTTGAGATAGCTTGAGGAAGAGACGGCCCTGGTCGCTGCCCCCACCGGCCTGCGCGGCTACTTACACGCGCCTTGACAGGCGTTGACAAAATGTAGCACAATGTTACCGCCACAATGGTGGACTCCGCGAACCTCAATGGGATTCGATCTGTAATTTCCACCAGGAACTAGTGACGTGGAAACTGGAGAAGGACTTGGGAGTAAGGAAGTCCCCGGTTAGTGGAACCTAACGTTCGTCCCAAAATGCAAGCCCGGATTTCATTACGGTCCCAAGAATAGGTCTAAAGTTGGCGATTGTTCCGATTGCAAGTGGTCGCCGAGCTGGTTTGGCAGATACCAGCGCTAGAAAAAAACCCGATTACTTGCAGCAATGTGCCCACCTACACAGTCCAACGGCAATCATAATTTGAAACCAGGACGACTAAGGAAAGATTCCTTAATCCGAAAACCTCGAGGGATTTGAAAATTGCGTACTGCAGGCATGCGAATCCTACGAAGAATGCGGGGTCAGCTTGGGATAGTGCGTAGCCAATGGTTTGACTCAACTACCAAAACTTAACCTACCGAGGGCATTATGAAGTGCGGGAGGAGTGCAGCTGCACAACGACGTGCTAGGCATCCATGGAAGTGTTAACATGTGACGGCCTTTATGTCAAAAACTTTAGACCTTCTAAGACCCGTAAGCCTCACGCTCGTTCTAATGGCACCGCCAACCGTCCCATATGGGTACAATATAGTGACAACCTACCTACCTACGTATGATAACCTGGCACATCCTATTCTGGCGAAGAATTCTGCATCACCTGGCTTTTAGCCACATATCACATATTGCGAGTCGCAGTACACCAGTCGATATCTTAGCTACCCTAGGTAACGACAAGAAAGACATGCGGTATGTGCTCGCTAAGTCCCTAGTCCGATGCCACGGGAGCTGGGATGGCCTACGAGCCACCACGAGGAGCTCGTTTTTAGTGAGTCATATGCCAAGGTATCTTCGAGGTGACAGTGCTGCACCACAACCATAATCTTTAATAATAATTTATAATAGTCTAGGAGGTAGAAGAGACAATTTAGCGCTATTTTCCTATATATTTAATATTTTTTATTATTATTTTAAAGAGTTGTGGTGTGGTGCTGTTAGGTAGAAATACCTTAGCATATGACTCACTAAAAACGAGCTCCTCGTATTTCGCAATCCCTGGACCGTCTTCGACGAGAAGCACGCCGGAAGCAGTTAGGTGCTCTATCTTCTCTTACAGCACTTAATTTGTGGGTCGGAACACGCGGGACCACGGTGTTTACTAACGCCCGACAGGGACTGACACATGTCCGAACCACGCCGTTGAACAACTGTGGCGTAGCATTAGCCTACATGATGCAGTTGAGAGTCGTTTCAGTAGGGGTACTTGGAGACTCTCCCCAGGCGCACTACCTAGCTATGTGTGCTCCCAATCTGCTTCGACCGCTTCCACAGGGCATTCCTTACTTCCGATGCCTTAGGGAAGGTTGTCACAAACGCTAGGCGAGTATGATGGACGGAGCACTCACTTCTTGCTGCCTGCTGTTTGGAGTCTGAGATCGTAGGAAGCCTAATCTGCCATGATGGGACTGGCTCCGCCAGATGGCCCCACCATGCATAGGCGGTTCAAGACGTTGATCAACATATTGATACAGATCGACAACTTTTTGTGGCTTACACGCGGGAGATAGCGATGATCAGAGTCTTGGTAAGCCGTATACGTCTTGATGCTACCAAAAACGCTCAGCAACGGTAGTTCTACGGCAAGAGATCAAGGGCTAGCCCGGTTAAGGGAAAAAGGAATAACGAGTTTCTGTTGCGGTCATCCGTTGACCGGGCATCTAATGCAGGTACGGAAGAAGACAGCTCTGATCCGGCTTCGAAGATCGCCCGAGGTAAGGCAAAACAAGCTCCACTACTTGGTGCCAATGTTATGCATCTGAACATGTTTGTTCATTTCCTCATCTCTCGCGCCAGGCTGATCGCGGTCGGAAAACTTTCCCGTCATACCCAGCTTTTTCTCCGTGAGCCAGAGACGCAGCATTATCAAGTATCTCGCTATGAGGAAGACAATGATGGAAGCAACAAGGATTCCGATAATGTAGCCCGCCACCACACCGCTTGAGTGTTCTCCTAGGTCCAGGAAGTCGTAGGTATACCAACCCTGCAATGCATGGGTAACGTATGCCAGAGCGAGATACAAGGCCAAGATAATAACAACCGGAATGATATGGATAAACGGCAGTGGCTCAGTGCGTGGAAAGATGATCTCGAAGAGGGCGTAAGCTGAGTTGAGCGCATGTTGGGAGATATTAGACCACAGCTCCTTAGTTGAAGGGAAGCCGCCCTCAGGCGCAAGCAAAGCCCAGAAGACAGCTACCAAGACGTTAGTGGGATACCACTTTCCTTGAGACATACATACCAGTAACTATGAAAGGGTAAATCACGATAGTGGAGTAAAAGGCACTGTGGGCCCACCGGAGCGGACCCCACCAGCGGTTCAACAATGGCCTCCCAGTGAGCCAGTAGCTCCCAGTATGCAACGCAGCGAAAGCATAGTAAAATGCAAGCCCCCAATACGTGAGTTGGGTGAAGTACGAGAACGAGCGCCCAGTGTCCACACCCCTCCCATGGGTCCCGTTCCACCCAAATATATAAAAAATGGTCGCAAAGGCATACAACGAGAGCAGTGCGCGCGCGAAGAACAAGACGGCCGGGGTAAATACCCAAGACGTCGCGAATCGGTAAGTCGGGTCGAAGCCGCCGTCGCGAGCAGCGGGAGATGGTCTCCAGATAGCCATTGTGGTGTTCGAATCGATTTTGCACTGCTATTTGGCGCGTCGCATCTGTACACTTCGTTCAGTTCTAGGAGACTTGGTGAGCTGGTTCTGCGCGCGCAAGATATATATGTCGAGGAGGATTACGGCGCGGAGACGGCGGTGCACTCAGTGTTGTATACCAACCTCAGCGCAAAAGAGGCTGTGAGATGGTTGCGCCGCACACCAGGACCCGTGTTTGAGGGCTGAAGCTGAGACTCCGCCTCCGAAATTGTGGTCGCCTTAGCGTCCGAAGGGCAGGGTTGTTCATGTGATGTCTGCCAAGCGCGTGGGCTTGTATCTTACGGGTAATAATACATTTGTCATTCAGATTCCTTTCACTAGGACAATACCGCAAGCGCCGCAGCCGGCCTGATCCAATCTCTGTATGCTCGCCCCTACCAAGTCTGCTCCACCACCCGCATCCCGTGCATCCTAGCAACCTAGAGGGAGGGGCTACCAAACGGCAAGGGTACGCTCAGACGTAGACCGCCTCGAGCAAGGCCTACTGTCGCCGTCAACGCTCCCTGCACATGGTGGCGTCTAACCCGCATCTGTCTATCCTAAAGATCCGCCGGTTCTGTACAAATCCATCATGACTGCTCCGTTGGCGTTAACCAACCCGTCGGCTTTCATCGATTCAACATCTCGCACATTGAATACCAAGTACTCCAGATTAGCTACTTCTGTTGGTCTTCACTATGGGTGACTCTAAGGCAAGTGCACACTCACTGATCCACGCCCTGGAAGAGAACTGACGGTAAGTTAGAAGGCGCAGAATCTCGCTCGAATTCGCGACAACCAACGTAAGTCGGCTCGAATGCTCATTTGCCCTGTGTTTCCTCAAAGAGCAAACTGCACGTTTTCGGGCTGCCCGACGATGTTAGTTGAACTGTGTTGATTGTCGCCCACTCCGGCGATGGATGCTGCCCCCGTTTGCGTACAGTCCAGTGGCATTTGCATCAATTGGTGGATAACTGAAATCGACCTATGCTAATCCGAGGTAGGCAGATCACGAGCACGGCGCAAAGAATATCTGCAAGAGCTGGAAGCCAAGTTGCGTGAATGCGAGCAGATGGGGATCGGGGTCTCCGCTGAGATCCAAAGTGCGGCTCGCAGAGTCCTAGAAGAGAACCGCAAACTTCGAGGACTGCTTTATGAGCGTGGCGTTACCGACTCGGACATCGTCATGGCAATGGATGGTGTGAACGACAGATCATACGACCAGATTTCGGCAGCACCAGCCCTGAATGCGATGCTTGAGCGAAGGGTCACATGCAACGGACCAACATTCGCAGCCTCACCTGCCAGCCCGCACTCTTTGAGTGCTATAATCGCTCCGCATACACCTGCAATTCCACCGCTTGCCAGCTCTATACCTCGCTCGGCGGCGCTGAGCAGCAACGACTCACCGAGCCCTCACTCCATTACGTCAAGCATGGGAACACCTCCTCCATCGTTTCACGGTACGTTTTTCTTGCATGTTTCCTCAACGCCGTGTTCTAAGATGAAGCCAGAGAACGTACCATCGTACATGCCATACGAACAATCATTTCAGAATTCCTGGCAGCAACAACCCCCGCATCTACACCATCAACAATACGTTGCCGATCCCGTCGGCTACTATAACACGTCTTCATGCGTTGACGCGGCGAACACCATACGAACGATGCGAACCGATGCCGGTCCAGAGCTCGAAGCGGAACTTGGATGTCGCGTACCTGGACAGCACTGCTACGTTGCCAACTCCATCGTCTTCAACGTCATGGATCGATATGCAAGTCCACAAGGTGTCTGAAAGCAAGGCCATCGCAATAGTCGAGAAGGTAACCCTACATGTCCTTGTTCGGCGATCCCGATGCAGAGCCGACCAAAGAGGTCCGGAAGAAGTAGGCAGGGATCTAGTCTACGTAACCTTTCGGAGATTATCAACACTCCAGTAGACTAGAGCAGCCAAGCCCACTATTCGGACCTTGGTCAATGCGCATGGCAATGTTACAACATCGCGGAAGGCTAGTCGGCTAGCCCGAGACAGCCGTGCAGAGACACGGCTCGATATGGCCAGGATCGGTCAGTGAAGCCCTCGGTTGTTGAGGAGGCACGCTCCGTCCATACCGTGCCCGTGCACCCAACGCGCGCCGTCGGCCAACGCGCGGAATTGGCCCTAGTTATCACCAGCAAACTTGGGGCCGTAGAGTTACATATAATAGTTGTTATTACTAGATTTTCTGGTAGAGTGATCTATAGGCCTATGCGATAGAATTTGCTACTAAAATTTACGTAGTTAAAGTATTTTATAGTTATGGCTATTTACTGTAGGTGCAGATGCTAAGCACGGCTTATAAGTAATACTACTATTTTATATAACTATAGAACTACGTTTTTACTTTTTTTTAACCCCTTATTGCTATAAGGCCTTACGCTTATATTTTTATATAGTTTAAGATCTATTTTAAAAGTCGCGCTACTATTTCTTACGTGCTTTCTTAGCTTTACGCGTATTAATAGCTTAGCGCTTTTTTATATACTTCCTCTCTTACTCTTCCTTCTTTCTTACTACTATTTAGCGCTTCTCTTCTATAATTTACTTCTTATACGCTATAGTAGTAGCCTTTAACTTTCTTACCTTTTTTTTTTAGAACTCCTCCTCCTCTACCTTATACTTTACTAACCTTATCCGTGTGCGCGCTTCTTGAAAGGAGCGAGGAGTCTACATTATATACGGTCCCTAGTACTCGTAGTGTTATAGCAAAGCTAGAGGCTTGCCTTGCTTTTCTCGCTTCCTCTTAGTAGTAAGAGCGTCTATTAGACCTTCATTTTCGCTCCTTATAAGGGTGTTTTAGATAGCTATATAGTGGAGTAATTACTAAATAATTAATATATCCTTCTTTATTGCACCCCTTAACGCACGCCTTACTACTTAATCTAGAACCTTTTACTATTCTCCTTTATAAATAGTAGCGTTAGAGTTACTATCTTTTGTAGTCTCGGAGTCGCTGTTTATAAACTTATCTAGTATAACGTTAGGGTTAAATAGGCTCACGCCCACTGCCTTAAAGGAGCTAAGTATATTTAATTTAGTAAAGCTAGCCACCTAGGCATCCTAGAATAGCGAGAAGAAGTTAGACTTCTTTACTAGTACTAGGCCTTTATACTTAAAGAGGCGCTCTCCTAGCTTCTTTAAGTATGCTATACTAAGAGGCTTAAATATTACTATATTAAGTGGCTAAAGCGTGTGCGTGCTATAAGGTGGATAAATACTTATAAGAATCTTGTGCTAGTAGTAATACTCTAAAAACTTTTTAGTTAGGTAACTCCTATAGCTATCTACAAGCAATAGGCGGTACTTTCTTTAAGTTTTAGATATAGTAAAGCGCTAGAACACCTGTTATAGCTAAGTAAGGCCTAGGCCATCGTTGCTCTAGCTACTAGGTAATACTCTAAAGAAGGCTATATGTTCTCCTACCTTTATATCCTCCACCCAGGTGCTCTAAATATTCTAAGATTTAGCCAGATATATAAGGCCTGGAGGAAGAGCAGATCCATCCGCGTACACATATACTATAAGGCTTACCTACTTATAATTACTATCCTGTAGTATCTGCCTAAAGGGTTTCTTCTTAAATTAACGCTTGCTAAAGATTCTCTTTTATCTACTAATAGCTCTAATTATAAAGCCTTTCTTGTCTATATTATATATATGCGTAGGCTCTATTTTATAAAACTTAATTTTATCGCGTAGCGCGTCGTAGTATAGCTTATACTTATTACTAGAGTTAGCGATGTAGCGTTACTAGTTTATAAATATAGTAAATTAAGACGTAAGCTTATTATTATAATAATTTAAGAAGCGTGATACCTAGCTTTTAGAAACCTAATGCCTAGCGATATTTAAGGCAAAATCTTAAACTATCTCTCTTATAGGTAGGAGGTGTTCTTTTGTAAGCTTATTTATATACTTTATAAGCTCTACCTCCTCCTATAGGCTAAAGTTCTAACGCGTTATTATATCCTTTTAGTAAAAACGCGCACTAAGCTCTACTTTACGCGTTAAAGTTAAGTAAATAACGCTATGCTTTTAAGCTATTTTTATCTATAGGATTTTCTCTTCTAGAGGTATACTTTTTACTTCTGTAACTGCTTCGTTAATGCCTGTTATTATTATTATGCTGTGTTAGGATGAAAAAGTGTCATGTGGATGGTGTTCCGCGCGTTGGCCGACGGCGCGCGTTGGGTGCACGGGCACGGTATTTGGCGTACTACCTAAGGACATACACCTCATGTGTCAATGGACCTTATAGAGTACATGTTGAGCTAACAGGCAGCTGCGCAGTCGCAGCACATTTCAATATAGCAATGCGTGGTGGTTTCTGCAATCTATACACGTGTTTAGCATCATTAATCAAGGTTTCGGTTAAATTCGCTTAACGTGTCCGTGCACCCAATGCACGGATTCAGCCAATGCACGCCGAACATCCGACGCGTCAAAACTCCCTACTTTCAACACGCGATAACTCCACCAATATGGATCCAATTCAAGCTGCGATAGATGAGATCGAATCGCGAGAACCAGGAGAAGATTTTTCATATACAGAAATTGCTACCAGATATGGTGTTAATCGATCTACACTCTCACGAAGGCACCGAGGTGTTACCGCGACGCGTGCAGCCAACACAATCAATCAGCGAAAGCTCAACCCACAGCAAGAGCAGGAGCTTGTACGATATATCAAAAGGCTCACAGAGAGACATATACCTCCTACTAGAGAGATGATACAGAATTTTGCCTCGACGATAGCAAAGGAGCCAGTTAGCGAGAGCTGGGTTACCCGCTTTATTAACCAACACAGCATTTATCTCATCTCGCAATAGACCGTCGGCATAGACAGCAATCGCCACAAAGCTAATTTAGTAGATAAATATCGCCTCTATTTCAATCTTATACACAGCAAGATCGATTAATATCGCATAGATCCTCGTCATATCTACAATATGGATAAAAAAGGTGTCCTGATCGGTATCGTTGGTAGAACAAAGAGGATATTCAGCAGACGAATATAGGAGAAGAAGGAGGTTAGGGCATTACTCCAGGATGGCAATCGCGCGTGGATTACGCTCCTAGCATGTATCTGCGCTAATGAATCAGCTTTACCGCCAAGCCTTATCTATAAGGCTGCCAACAAGGACATCCAATCAAGCTGGGTAGAGGATATCAAGGCAGGATATTATAAAGTCTTTATCACCTCATCATCCTCTGGCTAGACGAACAACAATATCGGGCTTGCCTGGCTTAAGCAGGTGTTTGATCGCTATATAAAAGAAAAGGCTTAACGATTATATTAACTTTTAATTATAGATAGCCACAGATCTTATGTTACTATAGACTTTATTAACTATTATAATTAGAATAGGGTCCTGCTTGCTGTCCTGCCTCCTTATTTAACTTATATACTTTAGCTACTTAATGTTGCGATGTTTAAGCCTCTATTAACAGCCTACTTAGCAGAGCTATTAAGATACCTTTATAGAAGCTAGGGCCTAGCTTCTATTACTAAAGGCGACTTCTTTCCCCTATTTTGGAATGCGTAGAAGGCCTCTTTTAAGGAATTAACTATCCTCAGCTCTTTTAGAGCCACAGGTATATCGCCACCTAATCCTGCACCAAACATCAACTTTTCCAGGTTATCGAAAGGTCGATATCCATTAATTTTTTGTTAAAACACGACTTAAATGCCTTCGTAAATCTGTTTTCTAGCGTCCTTTTTTAGCTACAGGCGTTGTGGCAGGCGCGCTGCCCTATTTTGTCTTTTAGCTCCTTAGTAAGCTAAAATCTTTTTAAAATAGCCCGTGCGCCACTTAGATTTTCACGTTTAGTTAAAGGCTATAACTATAGCTAAGATAAGGAGATAGTCGTGACACTCCTTGCTCTTACAAGATATAGGCACCTGCTAGGCCTAAATATAAAGGCTCTCTATGCAAAGAGCCATGGCACAATTTAACAGAGTACTAGCTCTTAATACCTATAACGACGAGAGCTGCCCGTAGCTCTCTAAAGACTAACTATTAGCGTCCCTAACCTAACACAACACGCAAATAAGGTAGCTAGCCTGGCCTTATATTATACGACTCTTAGGGATAAAGAAGAAGGACAGGCCTGGCTCTGCCTTCCTACTATACCTATCTCCTTCGACACAGGTATCGCCAAGCCTGGTACAAAGGCTCTCCTCGCGCAGAGCCACGGCTCTGATTCGACAGAGCACCAGCTCTCTATACCTATTTACTCTTTTCTTTTCTTTCTTCTCACAGCACTAAACTGCCTCTAAACACACACAAGGGATCCACCCTAAAGTACATACACTACTTAGTCTCCCCAACGGGAAGGGGAGCTATAGCTTAATATGGTAGTAATACCCGCGTAGGTAAGAAATGCTTTCTAAGGTAGTGCATTAGTACTATAATTCTATAGCTTAGCACGTCGTATATGCCCTTCGGGAGGCGAGATGGTAGACTTAATCCCTATTAACTAGACAAAAAATGAATACTAACTAACCAACTAACCAAGCCACCTAATCCTGCACCTCTACATCTAGCACCAAACATCAACTTTTCCAGGTTACCAAAAGGTCGATATCCATCGATTTTTCGTCAAAACACGACTCAAATACCTTTGTAAATCTGTTTTCTAGCGTCCTTTTTTAGCTACAGGCGTTGTAGCAGGCGCGCTGCCCTATTTTCTCTTTTAGCTTCCTAGTAAGCTAAAATCTTTTCAAAATGGCCCGTGCGCCGCTTAGATTTTCACGTTTAATTAAAGGCTATAACTATAGCTAAGATAAGGAGACAGTCGTGACACTCCTTGCTCTTGCAAGATATAGGCACCTGCTAGGCCTAAATATAAAGGCTCTTCATGCGAAGAGCTATAGCACGATTCGACAGAGCACTAGCTCTTAATACCTATAACAACGAGAGCTGCCCGCAGCTCTCTAAAGACTAACTATTAGCATCCCTAACCTAACACAATACGCAAACAAGGTAGCTAGCCTAGCCTTATATTATACGACTCTTAGGGATAAAGAAGAAGGACAGGCCTGGCTCTGCCTTCCTACTACACCTATTTCCTTCGACACAGGTATTGCCAAGCCTGGTATAAAGGCTCTCCTTGCGCAGAGCCACGGCTCTAATTTAATAGAGCACCGGCTCTCTATACTTATCTACTCTTTCTTTTTCTTTCTTCTCACAGCACTAAACTGCCTCTGAATACACACAAGGGATTCACCCTAATGTATATACACTACTTAGTCTCCCTAACGGGAAGGGGAGCTATAGCTTAAAATGGTAATAATACCCGCGCAGGCAAGAAATGCTTTCTAAGGTAGTATATTAGTACTGTAATTCTATAGCTTAGCACGTCGTATATGCCCTTTAGGAGGCGAGATGGTGGACTTAATCCCTATTAACTAGACGAAAAATAAATACTAACTAACTAACTAAGCCACCTAATCCTGCACCGAACACCAACTTTTCGATTTTTAGATATCCTCTCTAAAGACCCTAATAATCCTAGTAACTGAACAAGCTCACTGCGCTAATTCTAGGAGTACCTCTAACGTTCGCCTAGCCCTCCGCGCAGACGCGCAAAGGAGCTTATTAGGATAGTAGAGTCTCCCTCCTCCCAGCACACAGGGTCCCTAGACCCTGTAATCCCTTAGTAGCTTTATACACGCGCCCTAAGACAGCCCTAGGAGGACATGCATTACCGTGCACCCCTTCTAAGTAGCTAGAACCTTAGTAGGGGCGCTCTTAAACCTCGCGTCTTTAATGCTGTCTAACGCTATATTACTAAGACTTAGCAGATTACCTAGCTATAGAACACTATTACTATAGCTTTCGTAGCAGCGGTAGACCAACACGCAAAGAGCTACACTAACTCTTAAAAGGCTAAGATTACTAAGGAGCTATAGTAAAGAGTTATCTAGGCTCTAACCTTACTCTCCCTAAGTAACTCCCCCTCTAGCTCCCGCTAGAGCAGCGATATTGGTTACAGCAACCCTAAGAGCTAAGAGTTAGGATACCGCTCTTAGGCGGACGTAGCTAGAGACCCCTAGATCTTAGATAGGGGTGGCAGTTAACCCCTAATCCCTGCTAGGCCCCGGCCCAACCCGCCCGCTAAGCTAAAAGAAGATAATCGAATATTTATAGCTATCTTTAACCTAGTAATACAACTGCAACAACCCTTACTCTTTATAGTAAGGTAGGTAATATGCAAAAGTATAGTAGGACTTGCTCTTAAAGATATACTTACTATATTACTAATTAACACAGGCTGGGCGATTACCCTAGTAAATAAGAATATCTAGGGCTAACTTCTAACTTAAGAAAACTAGGAACTTCTAGTAAGAGCGCTAGACAGAGACGCGGTAAGGATCCTAGAACGCTAGATTAACTACGCAGTACAAGGAGTACCTAGCTCTTTTTAGACCCTAAATAGCATAAAACTACTAACTACTACCTAGCTAGTAGAGGAAGAGGTCTGCTCGCAAATAGGTAAGTAGCTAGTTAGTTATAGGACCTTACGACATAGGGCGAATTAGTATGGCCTTATTACCTAGATTATTTTATATAAGGAGCCAGTCCGCTCGTTCCGGCTCTTTAGCACTAGCCAATTCTCGAAGGAAATCCACAAGCATCCCACTATACAGCGATATAACCTAGGCTGCCAGGGCTACTGCAACGCTGCCCGCTATACCTAAGTAGCCCGCTGTGCACACTGCGGGGACCGCACGAATAAACACTAAGGATAGTATAGAGATAGTTACGCCCACAAAGCTATGTGTGCTAATTATTATAGCCCTTATCTAGCTAGTTACACTAACTACCTGGCAGCTCCTCGCTAGGTTAACAGACATATTACTAAGCCTATAAAGACTAAGCTAAAGGCTATCCGTCGCGCAGGCAAAATAGTATAATAGCACCTTTATAGGATAGTTAAAGTAGCCCTTAAACAGGCAACACTTTAGCCTAAGGCTCCTCCTATAGAGGTATTAGAGATAGTGCCTTCCCACCTTTCTGCCCAGAGGCAAGAAGGAGAAAGCAGGGCTACACCTCCTATAACTACTACCTCCTATACATCCTCCTCTACTACTAGCAGAGAAAAGAGACCAAGGCGGGCCGCCACAGGCCAGAGGAGCCTTAATGTAGAACAACTATCTATTAGCAGCATTCGTCCACAATTAACTATCTACACTAACCCGTCCACCTCGGAGAGGAAAGACGCTAGCATAAGCGATAACCCGCTATTATTATGCTAGAACACCCTTACAACATCCTAGCTAACACCAGGCATTAACAGCCCAGCCTGTTAAGTAAATAACTACGTGTATACTAGGCTAATATTAGCAAGAGCTCACCTTGGCACATTATAATACTAGAGGTAGCGTTTTAGAAGGGTATAGATATTATGTGTGTTTAAGAGCCCTTTACATGTGCTAACTTAAGAACTTCCACCTACCCTAGTTTTACACACCTAGCACCCATTAGCACCTGGGACAGCCCCAACACACTAGGCTTAGCCCGCCCTAGGGTGATGACCTACATCCGTAAAGGATGCCACCTACGATACCAGGCTAGAGAGAGCCTTAACCACCTAGACATGCTATAGGCTGTAGTAAATAGAGTAGTAATACTTAACTACTATAGATAGCCACACACCCTATACGTTATCTAATACGTTACACATCTTATACCCCCTCAACTCTGCCTTATAGGAGGAGACTTTAACGCTAGACATAAATCCTTTAAGCCTACTACTACTGTAGCCAACGGAGGTGTAGAGCTAGTTAGATAGGCTACTAACGCGTCTATAGACTACATTAGTGTGCTAGGGTAGCTAACACACTACGCTAGCTATGTCCTTAACCTTACCTTCTTTAATATCCTATTTACCTAGTCTACTGTTAATGCTAGCATGCACAGCGGCTTAGACTATAAGATAATAGTAACCTCTGTCCCTCTCTCTACACCAGGCACTCCGCATCTAGAACAGTACCACTATAGAGTCCCTAAGGCAAGCCTACCTAAATTTACTAGGCTGGTAGAAATAGGTGTCTAGAACATCCTAGACCCGCTTATAATATAGGATGCAGCATAGCTAGAGGAATGCGTTACGCTACTTATAGAGACTATACAGCACTCTATATAGACAGTAGGCAAGCTCGACCGCAAGGAAGGCCGCGCTACACTATAGTGGACTAAGGAGTGCAAAACTACCTACTAGGCCTATAAATATGCTAGGCTGCTCTGCTCTAGCAGTCTACTAGAGGAGAGATAGGCCTTTAAGACTACTATTTAATAGGCTAAGAGGCAGTACTAGAGGCATGTTATTAATAATGCTAAGGATAATAAGGACCTGTTTAAGATTATTACCTAGCACAAGCTTACACTAGAGAACCAGGACACTCCTCTTATCGTGAATAATAGGACAATATTAGACCCCCTAGAAAAGGCAGAGGCTCTTAGAGAGGAAGTCCTTAACTAGTATATAGTAGAGGATGACCTCAGACACTACCCAGACTAGGAGAATGTAAATACCCTCCCGTGGAGTACACACATCTTACTAGAGGAAACTAAACGAAACATAGTAAGAGTCTCGAGCACCTTACCAGGCACTAACTACTCTACTATATAACTACTCCGTGCCTGCTAGGCTTAGGTTAGGGAACTTATACGAAGAATCTTCTAGCGATACCTTAAGCTTAACTACTTCCTAGCATAGTAGAAGCTTGCCGAGGTAGTAATAATACTAAAGATAAGGAAGATAGACTAAATATTATCTTGCTTCTAAAGACCTATAGCGCTTCTCTCTTGCATTAGAAAGGGACTTAAATAAATAGTGGCTAGACAAATTACGTAGACTGCTATAATACATAAGATCCTTAGCCCCTAGCATAGCGGCGCCCTTCTAAAGCGCTCTATAGCAGACCTTACTATAGCGTTTACCCACGACACTAAAGTAGCATAGGTACTTAGAAAGCATGTTACTATAGTTACCCTAGATGTTTAAGGCGCCTTTAATGCGCTCCTTAAGAACCGCCTACTACACTAGATGGCCTAACAGGGCTGGCTATAAAGGACTATGCTCTTTGTAGACTTATTCCTTACTAACTAGAGGGTTCGGGTCCGCCTTGGACAGGTTACTACCCCTAGCTACCCTGTCGCCTATGGCACACCCTAAGGCTCGCCTCTCTCCCTTGTCCTATATACACTATACCTAGCAGAGCTACTATCTATGAACACAGAACGGAGGTTTGGATATGCAGACAACATATGTCTATACCAGATCTTACACTTTATAGACAACAATGTTAAGCTCCTAGCATTAGATCTAAGGCAGATTAGAGCATGGGGCGAGGCTAACAAGGTTACCTTTACCCTAGAAAAGCAGGAAATAATACACCTAACTAGATAGCAAAGCAGCTACGCACTACTATATATTATAAATAAGTAGCTTACGATCTACCCTATCCTCCTAGGTGGAGAGCACAGCCAGCCAGCCCTGCATTAGTTAGAAGTGTAGTTTAACCGCAGACTTACCTTTAGATAACATGTAGCCACACGCACTGCAAAAGCTGCTAGGATAGCCTATTATATTCGTAGTCTGGCCAGGACTACCTATAGACCACTAGCTAGCTTCCTCCGCAAGGCCACTATTGCCTGTGTATACCCGTCGCTTCTGTATGGGACTGAATGCTGGTACAGAGGCCGCACTAAATAGCCACATACACTTAAACTAGGCAGGCCTTAAGAGGTTAGCGCTTATATTAAATAGCACATAGCTACTATAGACAAGACACTAGCTATAGCAGCAAGGGGCATTCTACTAGCGTAGAGAACAACCCCTATAGCTACACTCTTTTAAGACGCCGAACTACTATCTGCAGTAGTAGCACTAGAGGAAGCTAAACTTAGATTTATAACCTACTTACAAACTATAAATATAGACCATCCTCTCACTAGGCGCACATTAGTACATATAGTAAACAGGGGCGTAAAAACTAGACAACCCCAGCGAGTTAAGACAAAAGTCTAATAGATAGCATCTCTTCTACTAGAGATCCTTAGGACTACACTTATAGCCCCTCACTACTTAACTAGCTACCAAACTAACTTAACGCTTAGCATAGACAAGAAGACTGTAGCTAAGGCTTTTAATATATAGTAGGCCTACCTCTTACTACTAGACGTGACTATCTTCTTAGATAGCTCTAAATAGTATATAAAGGAAGGAGAAAAGCGGGTGACCTATAGCTTTGTAATATATTAGAATAGAAAGTAACTATAGACTAGATGCGGGTCACTTAACTCTACCTTATATATCTTTAACGCTAAGGTAGTAGGAGCATAGAGAGGCTTCTAGCATACTATAAGACAACTAGAGTTTAATACCCGTCGAATCTAGCTGTGTATAGACAGCACCTTAGTTATATAGTACCTAAGGGGCGATTCACCCCCTACTTTTTAATAGGCCTTTTTAGAGTGCCATGGCGCTATAGAGACTTACAACGTCTTTATTAAATAGGCTCCTAGACACCTAGGCATTAAAGGAAATAAGGCAGTAGACAGATTAGCTAACCTAGAAGCCTAATACTTATTACCTCTAACGGGTAAAGCTGCTTTGCCTACACTCTTAGACATTAAGATAATTGCCCGTAAGATATCACAACACACATAGCAGATCTAGTAGTCTAACAAAAAGAATAAACTCTTTAGATAGTACAAAAGCTAGTACCTAGACTATGCACCACGCAGCAGTCTAAAGGAACTAGACCTACTAAGAGCTATCCTAGCTAGACTGCTTTCTATCTAGTCTAGACATGGGGATTTTGCCTAGTACTACTAAAAGTATAACTATAAGGATGCAAACCTTACCTGCTTATATAGATAGGATAAGACACTAGAGCACCTTACGCTCTGCCGCAAGACTTTAGGGGCCTTTAGTAGATAGCCACTTTGACTACCTACACTACTATCTAGCTAGGCTAACGGCCTAGCGTATACTGCGGTGCTGCTAGGGGATCTAGAGGCCTTTAAAGCCTTTACCTAACTTACATAGTACTATACTAAGATTTGTCCCCGCTAGCTCCTGCAGCCCTGTAATAGCAATAAGCAATATAGCACCTAGCAAGAACTAGGTCTAGTATAATAGCTATAATACTTCTTACCCCTCTTCCTCTCTTTCCCCTCCCCCTATACACATATACACACACACACACACACTCGCTCTCTCTCTCTCTTAGCACATAGATGCCTTAAAATGCAAGGAAACCACCCTAATATACATACATTGCTTAGCCTCCTTATGTGACGGTTTAATGGCTCTTACTCGATGAGATGGTTACTCCTACCCTTGCTTAGTTGCCACTCACCTTTCTGAGAGGGCTACACCTATCTGGGACTAGCGATGTTTACGCTCGTACACATACATACTCGGTAGCTTCTAGATAGTACACCCTGGAGCAGAAGAATTCCACAATCTTTTCTACTGCAACAGTTATGAGCCCGGATTGCGACTAAGCTTACGACAGATTGCGAAGAAGATCGCACGACTGAAGCTCGCACGCTCGCAACGATTAATTGGCACCTACAACCCGTACGGAGCCGCTGATA
>ML976751.1:0-17660 GCA_010015655.1 Bimuria novae-zelandiae CBS 107.79
GACGCTAATCTATTTCCGTTGAGTAAGGAGAGTCGCCCTTTGTCCCGCCCGGAATCGTGCGGATGAACCGGACTGCTGGCAAAGTCTCTTTGTGTAGGGTTGCGCCAGCTACCTTCGTGTGTGCAAGGGGCCATGTAATCGGACAGTATGTCTATTAACGATGTTTGTGGCTCTATTGCTAACCCCGTTACTGTAGATACTGGTGTTAATAATTAGCTTAATTCTTAATTAGAGGCATTAGAATTAACTTTGTAATATACTACCCTAATTTAATTAGTATTAGCTAGAGACTTTGTATATGCCACGAGACGCCGCGAGATTGAGATATTAAGCTTTAATTACTCTTAGGTTAACCTTACTAATAACTAGGCGTTTAACACTTACACTAAGGTATATAATCCTAAAGGGAGGCTTAACTTATAGATCTAGAAGTACGGCGTCTTACTTAAAAGCACGAATAAGAAGACATTTACTTAGTTTTTCTTATATAAACCGTGCTATATTAACTGCTTTAAGGCAAAGATCCTTAATGTAAGAAAGGGGTGTAGGTTAGTTGCTAGCTATCTTAAGAAATATAAGATCTTTAATTTAAATTGTTGGCCTCTTGTAGGGCAGGATAAGATAGATTAGTTCGCGCTTAATATATCTTCTTTAGAAGGTTTAGCTACTATTAATGCTGTGGCGTCTTCCTTTAACGTTGATAAGTTCTATTAACTTTTGGTTAGATGGATCGTTATGAGCAGGATCCCCTTTATTAAGCTAGATGCTAAGGAGCTCCGTGAGGTGTTTTAGTATCTTAATTTAGCTATAAAGATACCTCGCGCAATCCTATCTCGCAATACAATAAGGCGTAGGATCTCCGTGGAGTACGCACGTTCAAAGGATGTGGTTGCTACCCACTTGGACCAAGCTATCACGAAGATTCACCTAGCCTTCGACTTATAGACTTTTAGTAATAATAAATTGTATAATGGTGTTGTCGCATAGTTTCTTAATAAGAAAGGTAATCTACGAAACCTTCTCCTTACTTTTAAAGCTATAAAAGATGCCTATACTAGTAAAAATATTATAGCATTGCTATAGGAGGTTATCTCCTACTAGGGGCTTTAAGACCGCGTAGGATATCTTACCTCCGATAACGCCATAGCTAATAATACGGCAATAGATGCTCTAAGGGAGATTTTTAAGGAGAATTAGCTTAACTTTAACTCTAAGTAGTAGCGTATAAGGTGTATAGGGCATATCTTTAACCTTGTCGCGAAAGCGCTAATGTTTAGAGCTAATATTAGTAGCCTAACTTGGGTAGAGGAGGTGGCATTTTTTAAGTAATATAAAACTTATAGGACTGTCGAAAAGCTTCGCAATATTATTAAATAGATTAGGAAAAACACCTTAAGAAACGCTAGGTTTATTACTACTTAGGAAGTTCATCCTGGATAGGTGCGATTAGATAGCCTCACAAGACCTTTGCAGTTAATACTTAGTAACGCTACTTACTAGAATTCTATATATCTAATAATTAAGCAAGCTATAGTGCTTAAAGAGGTGCTTAACGACTTTTGTAGAGACGAATTACAGTCTCTTAATAATACTAGATCGCAGCGGTAAAGTAGTAGCTAGTAAAGTTAATTTATTAGCTACTATTAACTAGATCTCCGTCTTTTTATAGCTAAGTAGTAGTACTTAAAGGAGAATCTTAAGCTTCTTAAACCTTTAAACGAGCTTACTTTGCGCCTTTAAGGTTATCTTAGTAATAGTAACGACGATCCTTAAGAGTATAATAATATTAGATAGTTATATACTTTACTAGGCAATCTCCTAACGGACCTTAAAGCTTAAGAACTTCAAGCACGAACGAATAGAGATATCTAGCTTAAATAGCGTCTTTACAAAGGCTAGGAGACGGCATTAAAGTACTACACCTTGTTTATAGAGTCTCTGGCCTACACGGTGGCAATTGTCTTAGATCCTACTCGGGGCATGGATTACATCCGTTCTCAATAGGCAATAGAGTATCTAACTTGGCTAGGTATCGCATAAGGATGGATCGAAGAGCTATATAATTATAATTACAAAGACAGAATAATATTTAACTAACAAGAGATAGACCTATTTTCTTCTAAGACTACCTAAGCACTCTTAAGATGGGAGACCTTTGCGCGAAAAGGTTAAGCAAAGGTAAATAAGAAACGATAGGTAAATAGCGACGAGTTAGTAGAGTACCTTAAGCTCTCTTAGTTTGCTATTAATGTTCCTCCTTTTATTTGGTAGCAACAGGATAAGCAACGACGACGCTAGCTAAGAGTATCTTAGATGGCTCTTGACGTACTTTCTGCCATGCCTATGAGCGATGGACCTGAGAGAGCTTTCAGCGGCGCAGGTAACCTCATTACGAAGCCCCGTAATCGTCTTAGTAACGATATTATAGGGCATCACGAGTGTATGGCTTCATGGGAGAGGGCAGGATTAATTAAGATTAGTAATAACTCTGTAGAGGACTTAGACAAATTAGATAATATAGATAAGGAGATATTAGACTAGAACTTTACGCGCTGTTTTTTATAGTGCTCTTTTCTCCTATATTAAAATACTAAGGTACTTTATTAATCTATTTCTGCTATATTATTAATAGGGTATTAATATATTATCTAGTTCGAGCGCCTGCGTGGCTAAAGTAACGATTCTTAATACTAAAATAGCTATTAAGATGGATATACTTAATACTAAACTCTAGAATAAGCTTTTGCGACATCTGTAGCGTCCAATAGCGGAACATAATAAGCTTAAAACGGATGGATTAGATTTCCATGGATTTTGTGGATTTTGCATGGATGGATATCCAATCCATCCGTGAACATCACTGCCCTGCTTGAGGCCACCAACCCGCTGATGTTTGCGTGATGGTCGAGGCCTTCCTGCATTTTTCCCAACCATGACATGGGCACGAATGAGGCGTCGCTGTTTCGGCCCAATATCACCGGTGATGAATTCGAAGGTCATGGTGTGAACGGCTCGGTAATAAGTTGAGAAGGATGATAGCTTCATACAACGTCTGATTGGAAAGCGCTCCCTGGCCCCGAGCTAGACCGATAAGGATTAGAGGTTACATGACACCTTCCTTGTGCACTGTTTGTTTGCCCCAACACGAACACTCCAAAAAAGAGATTACCTTCGATACCTCCAGCCTTGAGTTATCTACTTCAGGCTGCTGCTCGCTAACGGTCCCAAATCTAGGTTGCCGGTAGTTGCTGCAAGAATGGACAAGGCTGCATCGAACCATCGTAAGGAACGGCCCAATTCGTAAGACCGTTCACGCTAACATCTCTAGCATATCGCAGCTTCCAAGTACCTAAAGCTGCACCTTTCGAGCTGAGGCCTTCACCAGGAAAAGGATGGGGCGTATTTGCTACGAGGAACGTAAAGGAAGGGACTCGGATCCTGAGCGAGAAAGCACTCTTTGTCATAAGAAAGTATCATACCCACATTGAAAAGATGGATGTCGTAACCGCCTTTCAAGCACTGGCACCGAGCGACAAACATCAATTCCTGTTGCTTCGCGACAACGCCTCTAATCCGTTCAACTCCATGGAGAACGCGTGTGCCGAGAACTCCTTTACCTTCCCGGGCGATGGTGGCCATCGACTATTTCTTCCTCTCTCTCGGTTCAATCATTCCTGCGTACCAAACTCCAAGATACCGGATAAGAGCACTGGTGAGAATCCTTTCGGAATCTATGCGATAAGAGACATCCTGGCAGGCGAAGAGATTACATTTTGCTACGAGACAGATTTCGAGGCAAGGACCTGACGCGACCGTCATAGACTCCTCCGGTTCACATGCGATTGCAAAGCTTGCCAAGTTGGGACCGTCTTCCAACAACTCAGCGATATGCAAAGATCGCTCATTCGAGGGCTACAATATGCGACACAAGGGCAGATTTGGACGGAAAGAAACACGGCTCTACATTGGCGATCATTTTCGATAAAAAATTGAAGGAGCAAGCAGAGGCTTTCACTATTCCTATCTCGACCAGATTTATCTCCAACGTACTAGTCGCGTTTCTGCTGGAAAAAGAAGGACTATTGGATTATCGCAGGGTGGAACGACTGCTACCAGCGATCGAGATGAGCGCACGATTCTTCCAAATGCAGAGCAATGCTACTGTTGCTAATAATGCCATGACACAAACCACGTAGTCGAAGAGGCTCAGCATTGCTCTCTTACTATTCGGCCGCGAGGACTCTGCCGACGACGCGGCTTCACGACTGTTTGCTCCCCTTCGTAGATAGCTACAAGACCGTTGAATTCCACGATGCATGACACTAGCGCAACAGCCAGTAAATTGAATCTTCGATTGAAACCGTGGAGTTGCAATTGAATGTTACCTCGCGTGGTGCTGCCTGCACAGGGCATTGTCGCCGCCGCGTTAACGGTTTCTCTTCGATCTCAGTCAGGAAATCAACAACTGCCAGCCTCTGATTGACTTTTTTCTCAGTCTCCTTTCTCAGCTCTTCTTCAACACTGCAGGGACATGCACATCACAATCCAAAGTCTCTCCACTCTTGCCTCCAGCATACAGCCCCAACGCCAGCTTCGCGACTGCTTCTCCACCACTCCGGCGGCTCCATCATTGCGTCCCCAATCTCGTTCCAGCCTCGAAATCTTTCAATCTCATGGTCCGCCATGATGCCTTTGTACTTCCCCGCAATAACATCTTCGGGCATCTTCGTGCGTTTTAGCTTCGGATATACACAGAATGGCTTTCGTAACCTCCCAGCCGATCCCTTGGCCGCCTCCTACGATTGCAATTCTTTGCGGTTCGTTCATAACTGAAGGTTGTGTTGGATGATGTTAGTTGATAAAGGGTCGAGGCAAGATCATTGCAGATGTTGGGTTCATGACCCCGCTATGCACGCGAGTCAGGTACTGTACAGTATGTACTCTATCGTAGGTAATGATGAGCTCCTGGATTTTTTGCGCCTCTTTGCTGCTGACCTATAGCACTTCTTTTCCAACAAATCTTGCAAACCTTCTTGAAACACACCCGGCTTTAAGCACATACCACTTGACCTGCAGGACCGCGGTGCAATCTAACCGTCATCAGTGAGGGATATCCCGACATGCGCAAGCTACAGTACAGTGGGATTGTGGACCCTCTGAGATGTGGACCGCAGCGCACGATCATTGCTCGAAGAAGGGGGGCAGGCACGCCCAGAAAGTAATGAATTCACTGAAACGTTCGTGCCGCTATCTAGAGTATGCAATCATAGCCTCGCTCGCTCGCTCTGGCCTTCATTCTTCAAGATACCTTCCTCGATAGCCTTGATTTGCAACGCCAAAATTCGTGAGTAGTAGCGAGTAATGGCGAGATTCCCTCCCATAAACCAGAAACCTGGGTGACCCGACTGCTGCCACATTGTCCTAAATTCTCCCTCAGCGTTCAGCCCCCATACGTCACCTACGCGGTCAGCCACCTCATCACCAAAGATTGTTCTCGCTTCCGTCCGCATGTTCTGATATCCAGTTGCGAAGATGATTTCGTCGGCCTCGAGCTTTGAGCCATCGGCAAATTCGATGCCATTGGGCAGGATCTGTGCGAGTTCCTGGCCCTGCTTGATCTTGATCTTGCCATCGATAATGAGCTGTGAGGCACCGACATCAATGTAGTAACCACCGCCGCGCTGAAAGTATTTCATCATAAGCCCGGAGTCCATATCGCCCATATCAACGCCGAAACCAGCGGCGCGCAGCCCATCCAAAAGCGCCCTGTCGTTCTCATTTTGCCTCTTTGTGATGGTAACCTGCTGCGTCTTCATGAGCTCAGATGGCGTTGCCCAAGAGGCCAAATCCGCATCTTCGGTTGGGGGACCGCTCTCGTCGTAAACACCCTTCAGTCCGATATCTGTAATAGACTCGGATGAGATTACGCAGGTAGTACTGCGCTGGACAATAGTGATATCGTATCCTTTCTCATAGAAGTCCTGCGCGATATCGTGGCCGGAGTTGCAGCAGCCGACAACCACAGCTTTCTTTCCTCTCGAGTTGTGGTATGCACCAGAAAACTCGCTCGAGTGGCAGAGGCGTGCGCCTTTGAAATCGTCCATGCCCTTGATGTTAGGCCAATTCTTCTTTCCGGAGTGACCAGTCGCTTGGATGACATGCTTGGGATGGAAAGTTTTCGTTTCAGTGGAACCGTCGGCTCGCTTGCGTTCGACTGTCACTGTCCACTCCTTCTTGCCCTCGTCCCACGACGAAGAAGTGAGCTTAGTGGAAGTCCAGACATTGAGTTCAAGGTGCTTGACATACGACTCGAACCACTCGGCAAGCTTGTCTTTAGGAGTGAAAACGGGCCAGTGAGGTGGGAATGGCATGTATGGCAGGTGGTCATACCATACAGGATCGTGAAGCACGAGTTGATGATATCGTTTCCTCCAGTTATCGCCAACCCGCTCATTCATGTCTACTATGAGAGACGGAACGTTTAGCATTTTCAGGCGGGCAGCGGCTGTAAGCCCGCCTTGTCCAGCCCCGATGATCAGAACCTTGGGTTCGATCCCCTCAAAGTTGCTCTCGGCTTCTCGCCTCTCGCGCCAATTTTTGCGATTCGGGTCTCCGCCGTGTTGAACGCCTTTTGTTCTTCGGTAGGCTGTTGGCTCTTCGTAACCCTTCAGCTCTGTCAGACTAGTGAAGATGGTGAATATCTTCCATGTGCCATTATCTTCGGCTAATGTAACGAGACCGCGGCCACGGCTAATTGGTGTTTCAAAGCTGAAGTACGACGAAACACCATTGACCTCTCCAGCGCCATCGATCGGGCCGAACTTCGGTTGCCTATGAGGCTCGCTAGTGTCGATATCAAGCTTGGTGGGCAAAGTCTTGCTCGAAGCGACGAACTTGGATATCTTGTCGGCTCCTTTCAAAGTTCTGAGCTGCCATGTGAATACTAAATGATCCCTCCAGTAGCTATTGTCGGCCAAGAATAGCCTTGCTATGGCAGCCTCGTTTTGTCCGGAGAGAGCTTCCGCCAGACCTGTGAGGGCGTCTTGTGCTACTTTGGCTGCATTGACGTTCGAGGATGTTGATGTTGCTGGAAAGGTACCCAATGGAATGTTCACGGAACCAGGCTCAACGCGCGATGCCGAAGGACCATTTCCTTCGTGAGCTCCCATGATTGGGTATTCACTTGAGCTAAGCAGTTTAGGTTGAGGACCGGTTAGTGAAGCACTTGATCGTAGAAGCGCAAAGATGTGACAGAAGGCTGAGGACAAGATGAAGATTCCAACGACGTAGCAGCCTGCTCATGAGATATTATATGCACACTGATCATTGCTGAGCCTTGTGGATCATTGCTGAGCCTTGTGTAACATTCCCTGGGTCATCCCAGTGGACGCTCGGCACACCTTCCTCCGCGTCATCGGGGTGAAGTGCGGGGGATGGGCGACAACTACCTCAAGCCACAAACATCCCACAACGCCACCCGAAAACAACAAATTTCTCCACATATACCCCGCGCACCGTTCGGAGCTATGGATCGGAAAAAACGCTCGATTCCCCGAAGTCCATATTCAAATAATTCTGAAGCACAAGCTCTGTGAACTACTAGCGTTTGAGAAGTTACAAACTGCATTACCTGTAGTAGTATTCCTTCACACTTCACAACTCTAATAATACGTTTAGCAAGACCAAGTTCCCAACATTTCCGAATCTTAATGACAAGTCGTGGGAATAGGTTGGACTCGTGTCGAGGGCTCAGAATCTGGGGGACGGGGCCGCTAAGGCGCATGTTCTTTCCCAAAACAGCGTGATGCTCACTCTTTGGCTGCGATCTTAGTCTTGGAGCTGCCTAGTCTATCCCCCGCATGGCCAACATCGCCCTGGCACGGGCCACATCTTATTAGCCAATTAGATGCAAATACATCAAAACACTAAATGTTTGTCGTCATGTAGGCAATTTTTGTTTGCCAGCCAAAACACGCCTTTTTTAAAAGCTTTTATATATGCAACTATGCCTAATTGTATAGCGCTATTAAGTAACGATACTAACTTTGTAAAATATATAAAGTATAGCCCAAAGGCAGGAGATTTGCCTAATTTACCTACTTAGTTACCACCCTTATAGCAACTACTTAAAATTAATAATCTATATACTTTTAGACGCGCTCTCTTACCTAACTATATAGATTTTAACTCTCCTATTACTTTATTTAACTTATTTTTTAATGCAGGCGTTGTTAATTAGATCGTATACTATACAAATTAGCATGCTAAAAAGCTTTAGGCTAACGCGCCCTTAACGCCTAACCGCTATTAATAGAAACCTACCTCTCTAAGCGAGCTATATACGTACTTCGCCGTTATTATTTATATAGGCGTCCACCGAGAGCCCTCGCTTGTTAAATACTAGTAGAAGCTTTATAGGACAGCGCCTCGGCATAAGATTAATCGCTACATGTTAAAGGAGAGATAGCAGCAGCTTAATTACTACTTATACTATATAGAGGTTAACTAGAGCTTTAAGTCTCCCTTTAGCCAAGTGTAAGATCTCTTAGAGACGCTCTGTAAGCGTAGCTTTAAGTACTAGGCGCCTAGCGTATACCTCTACGTTAATAAGATAATTATAAGATTTATAGGCCACGTAAGTAAGGTTATAATAATAAAAATAAAGCCTGCGCCTAAAGGCTTTAAGATCTAGTGCTTAGCTAATAATAAAGTAATTCTAAACTAGTTATTTTATGCTAGAGGGCGAAAGCCTATTAACTTACTTAACTTACCTGCTAACGCGCCAGCTTTTACTCCTATAAAGTTAGTTCCTATTACTCTCGTACTCGCCGTAAACGCTGCCGGCCAGCGCCTCTTTTCGCCAAATCTCTACATTATGTGGGATAATAATCTCTTTAACACTATCCCTATACTTAAATACTTTAGATCTAAAGGCGTAGGCTACGCTGGGACAGTCCGCACAATAAAGATAATAATAAAGGAGATTTTTAAGGTAATAGTAAAGGCAGAATTATAGGTAAAGGCGCTAGCTATTAGCACTCGCACGTAGGTAAAGCTCTTAAAAAAGCGCTTTAATAGTAACCTAATAAAACTTAAAACACACTATACGAGCAAGCTAGAGTAGGGAGATACTTACTAGGCGCTCTCGCAGAGTTGGCAGGTGCTTTAGGCAGCTTGGAGAGACAACCAGGTCGTTCTTTTTGCCAGTACTATCGCTGAGCGTAAGTACTTTGCCCTTAACACCATGCCAATGCTCCGCTAACGATAGTCGCCATAAGCAACTTAGGTCATTATAAAGCTCCGCCGACGCTCTAAAATAGCTCTAAACAACAAGAAACTCTTTAAGAAAGCCTTTAGTAGTAAGCCTCTTAAGTTACTAAGTATCTCTTAGATAATAGACAACTATAATTACTATAAGAGCGAGGTTAATTACTTTAACTAAATAAAAAGCTACTACTCTATTTAGTAGGTCTGCTAGCGTACCTAGCGCCCGCTCTAGTACTTTCTGCTAGATCTAACGCTTAATAATTGCTACAGGCTCTTCTTGTACTCCTCTCGCGACTCCGCCAAACGCTCTGGCCACAAGAAGTTCCTATACAAGCTTATTAAATAGCTCTTTGAGCGAGGTGGCCGCCCTACTCGAGGCTTAAACAAGCGTGAGCGACCTGACGACGTACTCGCCAGCGGAGAGGGCAACTTCGGCAGCTCACATATATCTACAAAGCTGTTTGCGGAGGGCAAAAGCTGTGTTAATTACGTAGTAGCTAGACGTACAACTAATAAGAAGCTCTAATCCTAGACACCTCTAGCACAAGTTACAGGTAATATAAGGTTATTTTATAGCTCTTAACGCCTACTGCGTACTTATTATAGCTATACGCTTTGCTAGCTGCCTTTATATAGGCTAGAAGTTAATACTAAGTACTAGGTAGAGCACCTCCGCCAGCATTAAATAATTAGGTTAACGGACATAAAAGTAAGTTTAACTATTATGTAAACCTATCTTAAAGCCCTTAGAGATGCAAAATCTATGCGAAGTTACCCTACAGAGGCATAATTCTTAGTGTTCTGCCGGGTCGGAGCAATTCATCCGATTGGCCCTCAAATGGTGGCCCGTGCCAGGGCGATGTTGGCCATGCGGGGGATACTCACGACGTCTTAGCTGCAGACGTCGGCAACATTGTAGAAGTTGTTATGCAGAATTCGGGCGCATAAACATTTTCGTCAACAATGTGGATATGGACCGTTTTGAGATCCAGCGAGCATCGTACGCGATGCACAATTAGAACTAAATTTCAAGAGTGTACACCTTTCATGCCAAAACGTTGTGCCCGTCATGGAAAGGCAAGGCTCTGGAGTTGTTGTTCCGAACGCGAGCATCGCCGGAGTTGCCTATTTCGGAAAGCCGCCGCAACTGGCGTACTCGACAACAAAAGCCGCACCTCTACATTTCACGCGTGTAAATGCGGTCATCTAGGTACGCTCCAAACAACGTCCGGCTGGGTTGTGTCGTTACTAGTAATCCTCACGTCGGTGATCGAAAATTTCGGGCGTAGCGGAAAGGAGGAGGACAGGGAGGTGTACAGTATCGGGAAATCACGCAACACAACGTTCTGGTCTGACAAATGTGTGAGGATGTCGCGAACGCTGCGCTGTGGTTGGCGAGCGGCACAAGGATGTTGCAGGACAAAGCTTGATTATGGGTAGGGGCTTGACCAGTCAAACGGAAACCGGGCAACAGGCCAGCCTACATGCGCAGAAAGTGGTTCTAGCCAAAATGTTGGGTTTGAAGTCTTGCATCATACGCGTCTAATTTTCCCAACAAGGACACGTGTCCCTTCCCAGGCTTCCGTCACTACATGCAGTCCCTCGTGCAACATGCAAAGATCCTCAGCAAAATAGAGGACCACCAATAATCGTAGGTGGTCTTGCCGAGCAAGGCTATAATGCGACATTAGCGGAACATTCATTATTATGCCCAGAGTTTGGACACAGCATCTGTACCCACATGCATACGAAGCCGAAAAAGTCAGCTTACCGACCCATCAAAAGTACAGTTTGGTAATCGAGGTGCATCGAGAATTCCATTGTTGCAACCAAGGGTCGTGAACGGTGTGTCGGTAGGCGACGTGATCGTACAAATACCCCGGGGTATATTATCAGTTGGCGTACTCGTATGGCAAGTGCCGAAGAAGGTGGTACGAGACGTCGCTTGCCGTTCAATAAGGTCGCCTTCCAGAGCCGTGGTTGGAGCAGGAGATGGTGTGGCTGACAACAGCGGCAAGAGGGTGACGAAGACGAGCATTTTGGTAAGCATCTTGATGGTACGGCAAAGGGATTCCAGGGTGGTCCTGAGCAGTTTTGGAAACGCCCGAGCTTATGATTTTCCACGAAACCCTCCTTCTCATACCTACGCGCATCAACCACAATTATGTCGGGAAAAATGATTCGCCGACCAGGAAGAGGCTTGATGAGTAAGAAGGCATATAAGAGCACGTGGTCCGTCATCAGCATCAGCAACCAACACCTCAACTACCGGGGAAGCCTTGTCCTGTGAAAGTGGAACTTCGCCTGCGCTGCAGCCATTATGGTGCATACCTGGAGTCCTCCACCCCTTCTAGTGCCGGCTTATTGCCCTCGTCTGCGAGCTTGTTCATGCCCTTGAAATACATCGACATGCAGCACGTCAGCATCGAATTCAAGAGATGCATTGCAATCGTTGCCCACATCCCTGGAAAATATATCTGAATCATTTCGTCAACAGAGATATAATCATAACTCATGGCTGACTCACCGGCGCGTCCTGGGTTCTGAAAATTGTACTGCCGCATATTCCACCAACAGACCCGACACTGATCATCACGGCTGCGACGACGGCTTTCTTCTCTATCTTGGCAGTCTGGTTCTGCCCATAGACGAGCGTAGCAGGAACGTTTGCCTGGGTGCCAAAAGCCGCGACGAAGAGGCCGAAGTAGCGGACTCCTGGGGGTCGAGCGTAAAGCACGACGAGTAGACCTATGATGACGAAGAAGGACTGCGTGACTATGACCGGCCAACGTGTTCTTTATTTATCGGAAAAGTAAGCAAGTACCATAGCCACTATTTGGGCCGTGACGTAAGGGGGCACGCAAAGGACTTGCGAGAGCGCATAGGAGAAGCCCGGCTGTCAGATCAGTAGGAGAGTGCATGCAGGTGGGACCAAACGAACCTAAACCTTATTGAGAATGACCGTCTGAAAGAAAACGGGCGATTATATGCTGGAAGTAGCGATGAAGAACTGGAGTGAGCTGCAGCGCACGGCGTTAGCGCTGTTGGTCATGATAAAATTTTCGGACTTACTAGACACCTATTCTCCAATCCCACGCCAACTTGAGCGATTGTTTTAGGTTGATGTGATCAGCATGCGCGCCTTCCTTCTCAAGTGTTTCGCGGGAGGTGGCAATGTGTTTCTGTCGGTCATTCAAGAAAGTCGCCTTCTCCGGGACTGAAATGTGTTCAGCATTTGTGCATGTACCATAGGCATTTATTTGAAAGGACGTGCTCACAGTCGACTAGAAAATACGGCGAGACCAGCCCTGCAAGTATAGTAATCGCGCCTCCTATGATGAAGATCCATCGCCAGCCGTTCTTGTATTTTCCATCACCAACATGTATGAGGGAAAGAAGATAGGCGAACTACTAGTTTTAGTCTTTTTCGGTCCTTTGCTGCATTACTGTGACCTACAATCGGCCCAAAGTCCTGCGCCAGCTATGCAACACAGACAAAAATAGACATCCGCTTGGCGGATTCATATTGTCGGTACCATGGACTGATGGTGTGCACCGCATTCGGTAACACTTCGACACATTAGCTAGCGCTGAGGGAGGAATGGTGAAAATACGTACATCCCGCTTCGAACGTACCTAGACATGTCCGCAAAACAACGAGGGCTTTCCAGTGATCGATGAAACCTATACCAAGCAGAATACATCCCTACGACACAATGAGGGAGCTCAGCCACCGTCTCGCGCCTAGGCGACGTATGACTAGATTCGAAGGCAACTCAAAGAGTGCATATGCTGTCCAACAAGCGTCAGCATTCGACACTCGGGCTCAGACCAGAGAGGATGGACTCACGAACGCAGAATATGAGCAGCGCTTTCAACGTACAGTACTCCGCACCGCACCGAGCTCCTGTACGTTCGTGCGGATAGTAGGGGGAAATACGTACGTACGGCACGCCAAGATAGTGAGGAAGGTGCGTTACGTACAGCGTAGAGGTCGAATTTCTGGCCGTACGGGCTGTAGAATGTGTGCAAATTGCCTAATCGGGAAGGACCTTGGTGGAGAGGTCGCTAGGGAGCTCGCTGGCGACGTCGTCGCCCTCCTTCTGCTCCTCCTGCTGCTCTTAATCCTTCTTGATAATATGGGCAACTAGCTAGGTAAGATAACTCGTGACGGCGTCTCTCTTTACCTAGTTCTTTTAAAGTTAGAGAGCTTTTATGACCGCTAGGGTTAGTAAATTGCGATCGCAAGTTATTATATATTTAGCGGAGGAGAAGCAGCGTTCGTAGTTACATAAGATAGCTAGCACCGAGAGGTAATCTATTACTATTTTATAGATAATTAGGTAACGTTTCTGCCCTATCTCCGTCCACTAGTAGTGTGGATCTTAGAGTAAAGCTACTAAATTAGGGGACGCTAACGCAACGAGTTTATCCTTATAGAGACTATTAAAGTACTTATCTAGCTACGTTATACATGTCACAAGAGCAACGAGTAGAAGTGTTCTAGGCCTAGGTAGGCTAGATTAATATACTCGTTCGGTGTCTGCGTGTAGGTAAAAGACGTTAGAAAAGGAAGAAAGGTCATCTACCCCTATTTAACGTAGATCTATCTATCTTGCTTGGCCAGGTGCTAACACCTAAATAGCTAGTATTATTTTTAACTAATTAAAAGTAAGCGTTAGGGTATAGGCTATTAGACCTTTAGTTTTTAAAATATAAGTTTAAAGATAAAAGCCTAGCTTCTAACTTTTGTGTATTTATTAACGTACTATTATTAATAGTACGTCTAGACTATTAGGTTATTTAAAAAGTTATTATAATAGTAAGTCCTTCTCTTCTTATAGTCTAAGCTTATAAGGATTTATGTAGATATTTAGTTTAGTATTATTTTAAGTAGTTTATCTATTTACTTATTTAGATCTTCTAATTTTAGGTAATTCTAATAGTACTCTTCTATAGTAGTAAAGTTAGTAAACTCTGTTACTAGTTTATTTAATTAGGTATTTATATCTTTTTTTTATTACTTAAAGCGGGGATCAACTATCCTTTTAATAAATAACTCTAGCTTTATATTAATTATAACTAGTTTAGGTAGTTCTATCCACTACCTTAGTAAATAGATATTATTTAGCTCCGCTAGTTAGAGTAAGTTTATATAAAATATATTTTTATTAATTTAGGTAACTCTAGTTTATAGGCATGTAAGGAAACTATTACACTTATTTTATATAAGCTAACGTTCTTTTACTTAAGTTTTTTATATTAACTCTAAGTCCTAAAGTTCCTTATATCTAGCTATATATAATTACTTATTTAGTAGACAAGTACTAGCTATTATATATAATTTACGTACTCTTCGTATAGTGCTTATACCTAAGTTAGATTTTTATAAATATATTCTATTATATCCATTATTTTTTCTACTGAATAATTAGTAGTAGCCATAATAAGCTTCTGCCTATAGCCTCTTTATACTTCTTTATTAGGTAGTTTAAATCCTATACAAAGGTTCTAGTTGTAGTAAATTAAAAAGATAACACTCTAATTAACTCTAACACTATATTATTGGCTTTAAACTACGCTATAGATAATTATTTTACTTAACTGTGTTAGACATAGTTTATATATACTTATTGTATGACTGCATTAGCGTTTTCTATTTATTTATTTATTTCTAGATAGTATACTAAGGGTAGTAGTGCTATAATTCTTAGTGAGCTATAAAGTTTAGTTTAAAATAATAATATAAATAAGGTGCTATAATGAGATAATATAATAGTAAGTAGGCTATAATTGGTCTGTACGTATTATAAAAAGAGCTAGGCGGTTTTTAGTATAGTAATTTCCTTATAAGGTATTAAATATCTATACTTACTTAATTTGTGAACTACTACTATAATACTTCTGTACCCCTTTAACTCTAGCAGGTTTAGACTAGTAAATAGGTTAAGGATTACCAAGCTTAGGTTAAGGTTAGATTAAAGTCGCAGAGATATTAGGTTATGGTTAGGTTAGGCCTAACGATTAGTATATAAAGGAATTTTTAAGGTTATTAATAATTTAATTATAATAGCTATTTATTATAGTAATAAGTTCTAGTAACGCTTAAGCCTCTAATGCTTTTATAGAGGGAGTTATACTTCCTTATTTTATATTAATACTAAAATATTAGGTTAGGGTTAAGCAAGGATTAGGTTAGGGTTGGGTTCTTATATAATATAATCTAACCCTAACTTAACCCTAACCTAATCTTAACCTATACTAGTCCTAAAAACTTAGATTAGGATTAGGTTAGGATTAGGTTCTTATGTAATATAACCTGATCCTAACTTAATCCTAAACCATTTACCAGCCTAAGCAGGTTTATTATAAAATTTATAAAAATATATTACTAACGTTCTCTTTATAGTAGATGAGGATTTCCGTAATTTATAATACTTATTATAAAAGGACTTTGCCTTATAGTATATATAGTAGTAGGCTACATATTGCTTTACTATCTTAAATATTCTTTGCTAGTAGTACTTTTTTAAAGTATTTTAAGCGTCTTACCTTTACTTAAGTAACTATTTATAAATAAGTTATACATGTAGTGCAGGAGCTTAGTCTTAAGTTTATTATAATTAAGTATTATTATATTATTATAATAGTAGTAGTAATTATCTTTAATTATATATTTACTTAAGGTAACTGTTTTAGATCGACGAGTGCCGCTAAGTAGTAAGTTAAGCGTTTTAATAATAAATATATTTTTAAAGTACTCCTTATTAATACTCTATTTAATTCATCTATTAGTCTGTATTAGAGACGCTTTTATTATAAGTTTAAAAAGTTTTAGACATAGTAATATCTGAATATAAGTAAATTATACTTTTTTCTATATTATAATATCATATAATTATTACGTAAGTGCGGATAGCTGCTTATCTTGTTTACTAGGGTAATAGGTAATCGTAAACTAGAATTATAATAGGTACTCTAACTAATATGCCTGTTTATAGCTTAACTGCTTAATTATCGTAAAATACTATTCAATCTTATAATTATTAAGCACTTTAATAGGGAATGCAGTACCTTTTAATTTAAATTTTTACTACTTAAAGTAGCATATAATTATAAGTTACTTTTTATTATATATTTTATTAATACCTTTTATCAAATTTATCATTTTAAAATCGTACTCTGGTCATTATGTAGTTAGAAACGTTAGTCTATACTATAATTAGTAGTTTTAAGATAAAATAGCGTAGTATAGGAGCGCTTATAAAGGTAGTCCTTCGCCCTAATAATGTTATAAGGGCTGTACGTACCTAAGCCTGTTCTAGGTAATGGGAGGATAGGTTAAGGATAAAGCGCCTTGTAGATATTTAGTAGTTAAAAGCTATAGTAGTAATACTAAGGTTTATAAATAATCTAATTTTATTAATCTATTATAGGAGATGTATAAGTTAACTATAAGGAGTAAGAAAGATATAGGAAAACTATTATACTATATACTAGTCTTCTTAGTCCTTGCTATTATCTAATTCCTTCCTTGTCTCTATTGTCCCCGCTAGAGACGTCAGAGACGGGACTATCTCTACTAAGCCTATTAGAGTTCCTGTCTCTGCCAAGCCTATCGGGTGCATGTCACGTGGCTACTAATCTAAGCTACCCCGCGCCTTACTATGCGCCTATCGCATTACGATATCGCTAGTAATTACTCTTATTATATTATCGCCTAGTGATTTTGTTTTTAAATTACTTAAGATCGTAATACTATCCTCCCATTTTAAGTTATTATCCTAATACCTTATATTATTACGTTATTATGCTATAGGCACGTATATTTTTATGCTTATAAAGGTGCGCTTCCCTACGTCTTAAGGCAGGTTATAGTCTCTTCCTAATTTCCTTTACCTTACTAACTATACCTAAAGACTGAATTTCTTACTTACTAAAGCTTATGATAAGCGTGTTGCCTAGGTCTTAAAAACTAGTCTAAAATACGTAGTTACGTTATTAATAAATTATTATGCCTTTTATATCCGCGTAAAGGCTTACTATAGTCTATTTTTAATAAATCTAAAGCAGCGCAAATAACGTGATAAATAGCAATAATTTTCATAAAAGGTATTAAAGCTTAAAAAGCGTCCAGCCACTTATAAGCAAAAGGTTTTTAATATATTAAAAAGGAGTATTATTATATTCTAAAAGTATAGTATTAATAGTTAAGCTAGAGAAGTTAAAGCGTACTATAAAGGTTTCTAATTTATTACTAGCGCCTCTAACTAGTATACGTGCTACTACTATCCTTAAAACTTCGCTATTTAAACCTATATCTAACTTAAACTAGTTATAGGCTAATTCTTTTAATTCTTTTAATTCTTTTAATTCTTTTAATTCTTTTAATT
>ML976751.1:25539-53695 GCA_010015655.1 Bimuria novae-zelandiae CBS 107.79
GGCTGTAAACAGCGCTAGTGCAGGATGGGTAGTCGCATCTCAACAGAGGTGAGGCGCCACTATAAGTGGGGAAAGGGAGACTCCAAACCGTGACATTGTGAAAGCAAAACACCAGCTTTTCGACCTGTTTATTAACGAGATAATTCTAAACTTTATTATAAAGAAATCCGTACTCGCTCTAGTTACGTTTAGCTACTCTAATTATAGGGTTGATGCTAAGAGCGTAGATAGCAAGTTCTTTAAGCTCGTTGGTGCAGCTTTGTATGCGCCACCACTCCGCCGGATCGGTGTAATCCTCGAAGCTTTGCCAGGATAAATTAGTACCGCACTTCTCGAAGGCGCCTTAACGATAGAGCACATCCATAAGCTCTTTATAGAGCGCTGCGGCATGCCTGGCGTTGCCCTGCGTCGGCGGGTACTGCTGGGCGATGTATTCGCCCACTTCCATCTGCATCTTGTGAGTGACCGCCACAGGCAATTCTCGCCGCGCAAGAGGGTCGCATATATACGAAATCGTGCCGAGAGGATGGTGGACCTGCTGGAATCGGTTTCGAAGCGTATTTTGGACGTCTTCTCGCGGCAAAGTTGTGTGGAGAGTGACGGAGGTGAGCAAGTAGATAAAGCTGGCATATAGCCGTAAGAATTTCGGCCGAGTACTCTCGAGCGCCAGGGCTACTTTTGTAAAGGGTACTAGAAAGCTCTATAGCCTTTGCAACTTCTCCTACTAACGTACGTTGCTTATAATTACTATAACCTTATAGAATCGCTGTTTCTGCGTCTGCTAGGTTATAATAGAGGTCACCATCAGATTCTGCACCACCGAAAGTATC
The DNA here is from genome assembly GCA_010015655.1 of Bimuria novae-zelandiae CBS 107.79. Classification (NCBI taxonomy): domain Eukaryota; kingdom Fungi; phylum Ascomycota; class Dothideomycetes; order Pleosporales; family Didymosphaeriaceae; genus Bimuria; species Bimuria novae-zelandiae. Next base: position 26,370 of record ML976751.1, read on the forward strand.
CAGTTGCGATTCTCTAGCACCGAATCGATAGTATTAAACTTGCCTTGCCAGCGAGTGTTTCCTAGCAGCTATAGCGCTTTTGTCACGGTTTATGGCTCTTACTCTACAAGATAGTTGCTCCTACCTTGACATGGTTGCGACTTACCTTCTTTCTGTCTAGGACTAGCGTTGTTTGTGCCTGCGCACCTATATCTTCTGTAGCTCCTAGATAGTACAACCTCAGTTCAATCCTGCAATCTTTTCCACTGCGTACTGTCCGCTCAGCGCTCTGCCTCACCGCGACAGCTTTCCACCGCACCTAAGGCCCAGCAGCCTCGTCCAGCATGCCTATAAGTAAACTAGACCGTCTAAAGAACTTGCTAACGTTCTTTATAGCGTTAAAAATTACCCTAAAGTCGTCTATTTTAAAGAAGTTGGCGACGTAAAGATTAATAATATAAGAGGCACACCCTAATATTAAATAGTTAAGTATAGCTCTAATAAGTAAACCCTGCGCCGCCTTTATGTTAGAGGCATTATTAAGGCAAATAGTAGTAATACTAAGCTTGTTAACGTCTTTAGCTACCTTAAGAATCCCTTTAGCTAGGTTCTTGGCGTTATAACGCTCCACTAACGTGTATAAAGTCTTTAAAAAGATCTTATATTCTTAAGTTACTACTAGGTAATTAATAGCTGCCTCGCCGCGTATATTCGTCTAGCTATTACTAACTAGCGTTATTTGCCGCCTAGCCTTCTTAAGCACGGCTTTTATATCACGCTTTATTTAGCTATAAACAGAGTCTAGCAACGTCGTGGCAATTACCTTACGGCCTGGCAGAGTGTAGGGCGGGCGCAAGAAGTTCAGAAATCGACAAAATACGGGATTTTCAACCTGTGGCATCTTAGTAAGTTTCTCCACCTAAGGCAAGCTACAAGAGCTTATAAAGCTAAAGGGTACTTTAAAGCTATATATAGCCTCCGCGAGTAGTAGATCTACTTTCTTAAAATTTATTTTACTTATATATAGCGTCTCTATTAGCAGCCGTAATTAACGCTTAGATAGTATTTAAGGGTTGCTATTAACCTTATACAGCTTATATTTCTCCCGCGAAAGCTTCGGGCATTTAGCCATATGCTCGCGGAGACGTACGAGGCTTTTATTATGCCATTATTTAGAGTAAAATCGACATGTTACAATGGCCCGGAGGCCCTCGAAGGTGACCTCAACGTCTTCGCTTTTAAACGCAGTACGCGGCATTTAATAAATATTACTAATTAATAATAATAAAGTACTAAGATAATGCTTAGAGGACAAGATAAGCAATCTAGATGTAAGCTCTAAATAAAGTTAGCCCCTAAAGTTATTTTTAGTAGCATTTACCCGCCTTGGTATACGGATCTAATCCTACGATACGCGTATTGGTATCGTACGGTACGAAAAATACGGTATTCCGTATTGTACGGCCCATCCCTAACTCCGAATGATTCAGCGCGCTATACCCAAAGAGGGTGGTAATATCTGATTGGTCGAGGACAATCACGGCCAATGACAATGCTGAACAGACTCAGCCATCGATCTCGCGTCGTACATTTCAAGGACCTGTGGAGCAAAGTTGCTTTAATTCCTCCGGTATAAGGAGTGCTTCGATTAGAGATAAAGGACGTCGGCTTTGTAATTTCATTTTGTCTGCAAACCGCATAAGAACCAACGACTTCCCAAAGACCTGTGGTCAACAGGCACACAACTCACAATTCGCCCACAGTCATACCACTCTTCTGATTCAAGCTCTTTATATCAGTGCCATCAATCTAGCTGCTGCTGCTGTCATCCTAACATCTGCTTGACATGGCCCTTCCCCAGGTCCTCGCCGAAAGCGTCTTCGCCAAGCTTCCCCTCCTCGTTTCCCCTTCCACCTGTTCAGGTCGGACCTACATGATCACTGGCGGCAACCACGGTCTCGGGCTCGAAACCGCGCGGCACCTCGTCCGCGCCTCCGCCGCCTGCGTTATCCTCACCGTCCGCCGCATGGCCGCGGGCGAAGAAGCCAAGGCCAATATCGAGCGCTCAACCGGACGGACCGGCGTTGTCGAACTATGGTCTCTCGATCTTGCCTCTTACGGGTCCATGAAAGCGTTTGCGAATAAGCTGGAGAACGAAATAGAGAGGATAGATGGCTTCATCGCGAATGCGGGGGTCTGGATGGACAGGTGGGAGACCGCAGAGGGCATGGAGCTCACTGTGCAGGTCAATGTCATCAGCACGATGCTGCTGAGCGTACTAATCATGCCGCAACTCATCGCGAGTGCGAGGAAGTTTGGTAACGAACCTAAGCTCGTGTTCACCGGAAGCGCGCTTGGTTTCGTCGCTGAGAAAGACCTTGCGAAGTGCGGGAAAACCGACGTCCTCGGTGGGCTGAACGATCAGAAGCGGGCGAATATTGCTCAGAGGTAGGCGGTCCGTCCGCGCTTATGGTGTATCAACTGACGATGAGTGAAGGTATGCTCTTACCAAGCTCGTCCAGATGTACGCTGTCCGCGAACTCGCCGCCATATGTCCTGTGGAGCGGACGGGTGTCACTATCAATACGATTGCGCCGGGCGTCGTTTCGACGGGTTTGGGAAGCGATACGAGTAACATGACAAAGGCGGCCACCGCCGTGATAAAGGCGTTGTTCGCGAGGACAGCGGAGCAGGGAAGCCGCACCATTCTGCATGGTGTTGTGGCTGGAAGAGACAGTCACGGGAAGATGCTATCGGCCTGTAAGATCAAGGAGTAAGCTCCATCATGTTGACCTCGTGAATTAGAGGAGATGTTAACGACCGCGCAGGCACTGGGTTCCAAAGTGGATGTCTGATGGAGAGGGTAAGAAGTTGCAGAAGCAGATATGGAGCGAGCTTGTTGAGGTGATGGAGACACAGCAGCCAGGGTGTACTGCGAGACTGGCGTAATCGGTAGATGCCAGCACTACCCCCCGACCTGGTGATTTCCGTTTTAGTGAACGCATGTCGAGTTGGAAGTGTGTGCTTGTAGCTCACTTGAATTGTAGGGCCACGTTGTAAATTGAAGATTAGTCGCAGCGTCCTGTTCCTTGCATCATCGGTGACCACAAGGTGGCCTATTGCCAGCACTTTGTAACAAGGTCCCTGTCTTGTATCTCGTATGCCTACCTTTTTATGCCCTTCCCGTGCGTGAGAGCATGAGTCCGATAGTTAAAGTGCCGCCTGAATAACGTTGTGAACTTGAGCAGTTCAAGATGACCTTGATGAGACCAGTGCATACCGCGAACCGGAAAATTTGATCACTAATGGATCGAAACGAGTGGGTGGCACATGCATCCAGAATCCTGGATTCTCACGACCTCTGGAAGGAGGGGGCGCACGTGCTTCGTCGTCAATCCAGCAACCTTACCCTTTTTGGCGAAGCGTCGTCATAGCCCCACGCATAGAACGTGGACCGAGCCACAGCTCATGCGCAACACGCCCACGATTAAGGCCTCCATAACCCACTGAAACACATTTCCTTCCCTTCCACACAGTACTCGCGACACGAATAGCAATCTCACCGCAATACACCTCATCATCAAGAATGTCTGAGAAAGCAGCCGGCGAAAAGGTAGGCAACGACCCCGCGTGCCCTCGATGCTCCAACACCTGTTAAGTTCTATACAAGTTATGATGTGCTAACAAACCCTCAGCCTGCCAACCTAGGCTCGGGCGCTGGCAACGAATCGCCCACGACAGCACGCGAGCTAGACTTCGACGACGATGACGAGACACCCCAGGTCGCCTCTCCTCCAGCTCCTTCCAAATCACCCAAGCCAGGCGTCCGCTTCTCGGAAGATGCGACCGAGATCCCACCCGCAAAGCCACCGCGACCGATGAGCCCACACCAACAGGCTACAAACACGCTCATCGAAGCCTTCCCCGATACAGATGTCAAGGTCATTAGGGCGGTGCTTATGGCTAGCAGCTGGAATGTGGAGAGGGCCTTCACCTCACTGCTAAGTAGGTGCACGATGAAAGGCGTCACTACTGAGAATGGCAACTAACGGGAATAGGCATGTCGGATCCCAATTTCAAGGAAGAGGAAGCCCCTCCACCACGACCGCCGCGCCCGACGCAACAGCCCCGAAGCCAGGTCGAGGAGGATGAGATTCTGGCGCGCCAGTTGGCGCAGCACTACCAGAGCCAGGGCTATGATTTGCGTTCAAGGGGTGACCCACGACAGCCCCAGCGACAGCAACAGGCGACAGGTGACAAGAGTGATGATGAGGACCCTCCGTTCTTTGACAAAGGTAACAGCTCCCAGACACGCAGTTCTGAGCTTTTGCTCACACATGCAGATGAACTCCAGGAGATCCGCCAAAACATCGAAAAGGGCTTCCACCAGACGAGGGATAAGGTCATGGGATTCTTCAAGAACATCCAGAAGAACTTCGATGGTACAGAGGGTTACGATCAATATGGCGATGAGACGTACCGTCGGCAGAACTTTGGACCGTCGCAGTCAAATCAGGTCCATGGCATTCGTCGGTCTGCTGAGGCACGTCGCTCGGCCGACCACAGCCGCTACGATAGCGACAATCGCGTGTTAGGCGATGACTTTGAGGCTCTGGAGCTGAGAGACGATGAGGGTAGGTACTGTGTTTGTGTGTGGTTGGTATACATGTACTAACGGCTTGTATAGCCCCGACCGACCGGCGGTCAAGCCGCCCACTCGCCAACCCTGCACTCTTCAAGTCCACAGCAGTCGCGCCACCCCAGAGCGGTCCTGTCGATGAAGTTGACGCCCTATACCGCAATCCGTCCCCGAATGGCCAACAAACTGGCGTTACGGACAACAAGTCAGGAGGCAAGAAGTGGCAGCCGCTGACTTCTGTTGCGCCGCACCCGGAGGATGAACACGACCCGTTCAGCCTCGGTGACAGCGACGAGGAGGAGGCAAAGACAAAAGATATCAATGCCGAGGCTACGGAGCGCTTAAAGGCGGCTGCCGAAGCGAAGAAGGCCGAAGAGTCTGCCCCCAGCGAGCTGAAACCTGCAGGACGGAGTGGTAGTGTCGGGCAAAAGGATGCCGCGGCTGAGGCACTCTTGAAGGAGGCGAAGTAGGATTCACAACTATAGCTTAGGGTCGAAATGTGTTCGTTGATTGGTTGCGGTGCGACGATTTCATGAGTTTGGACAGCATTATTGTGGATATACCTGGTTATCTTGACGATCCCACTGCATAGAATCGAATTTAAGGATGCCCATCTGATTGTGCTCATGCTAGTGCTGACATGACTACGTGTAGTATCATCGTGCAAGGCGGACACGAAACTGATGAACAGCTGGATAAAAGCGTAACCTTACTTGGATGCAGAGTCCAGGAATCCGAACCAGCTCAAACTAGGTTCACTTTCGCGTGTACTCAATCCGTCCAAAATGTACAACGCCGCCGCTATTCGGAAGGAAGAACCCTCCAAAGACGGTGCGCTTGACAACATCCCATAGTCTCATCTCCACCAATCTCTACCTCTTCAGGAGATGTTGTCGCCTGCGTGGTCAGCTGCAGCTTGATCTGCGCTACGTCTGGCTTGCTCCACCGAAAGCAGCCTCGAGCGTGCCACGTGCTCGGTCAGCGAATCTCAATAGTTGGTCTTTTATTGGGTTATCGACCAATGTACCAGGAGGCAGAACTCCAGTTCGCTGCTCATAGGCTCGGTCGATTCTGAGCACCTGCACGAGCCGCGCAGGGCCCAAGTAGTTCTCTGCGAGCCAGACATATCGCTCGGACTTCCTGCGCAACTCTACGATGTCGAAGTCGTCGATATACTCTGTGAGATTAACGGGCGGGACGGAGCGGCGTGGGTCTGTGGGACAGTCGAAGACGAAGAGGAGCTGGACGGGCTTGGCGAAGTTGGCGAAGAGAGAAGACAGAGGCTTTGTGTACGAAGCTGTGGAGTATTAGCTATAGCAAAACCTGAGGTCGAGAAAGATTTCGGTGTACTTACCGATATCGCTAATAATCAGGCTGCTTTGACCTTGCATGCTGCCATAGTTCCGGATCAAAGTAATGGTAAGGCGGAATTCATTTGCGGCCTTGAACGTTGGCGACGGGAAAGGTGCGAGGCTGGTGGCTAGTAGCTCATGCTCGGTCATAAACGGCAAGTTTTTGTCCAATTTGTCCAAGGAGTATCGTAGATGCAAGGCCTGGATGCGCATGTCGCCAGCTGTGACACCGCAGCTAAAGATATCGTCGTTGAGCAGATAGGTAAAGTTACGCGGGTCGTCCGTAAGCACTGAAAGCCCATTGAAGGTGCTGAAGAAGGTTTTAACGGTCTCACGAGAAATGCAGGAAGGCACGATTGCCTCTTCCAGGAAGCGAGGTCCACGGGATAGGCTCGCTCGCGAAATCTCGTTGTTGCCATTGAGAGAGTGCAGACTCGGCGCGCCGTAGTGAAGAAGAGACGCAATTGTGTCCTCATCGAAGAGATGAGCGTAGCATCCGTCGCGAATTTCCTGTTGGAGTTTCGCGTGGAAGGCGGTGAGGAACGCGTGAAGCCTATAGCGAAGGCGGAACTGTAGTTAACATTCTCAAAAATAATCATGTGTACTTACTTGTTGCCTAGAACGGTCTTCATGACTTTGATGGAGTTGATAGGAGCCGTAGTGTGGTTTTTGAGCTTGTATACCTGAATTAGCAGAATTTGGATGGTCAGGTCAATGTGGAAGGTACGAATGAGGGCAGGATAATAGAGCCCTTCGGCAGACTAAAACGCACCGGGCCGCAGCTGGGTAGTGAGAGCGACCTACGCGTTGAACAGACGGTATATAAGGTTGTTAATTTGCAGTGAGCAGTAGCCGCTTGGTTTTAGATATTAACGAAGGTGTGGTTGCCTGGAGGCGCGTTCTTGTGCGGGTCGTCCTGCCTTGTTGGAAATGCCTCCATCTTTCACTCCAGCAAACACCAGATTTGGAAGCCGTTCACTGCAACATACCTGCGAATCTACACTGGCATTCCAATATATCTCTTCAAATCCCTAATTCTCGTAGTATATATATTTGAATTTTGGACTAATTATTATCAAATGATCAGGTGCCTCGGAGCGGTGGGTTCGTACCATGCGCTCTGACAACGAGTCCGACCGTAAGAGCGTGGGTTCGAATCCGGGGGCTGTCTTATAAGACATATTCCGGTGTACAGAAATGTATAATGCGTCACTAGAGTCCTGATCTCGGCATACGAACTAAAAAGAACCATTACCGGGTGGTTTTCAGCAGTAGACTGAATAGACTATTATCTATCTCTGCCTTCGGGGATCTTCTGTATTTGCTAGTTCTTTCATTCCTTTGTTTTTCTTAAGGCAGTAGAGCTAGAGTATAATCTGTAGCTTATAAGCGCAAGTAGACTGTAGATAAAGAATTCTGCATTAACTTCTTTTATATACTACAGGTAGAGGAATGCGATTCACCGATATAACTAAGGTTAGCTGGCACAATTTAGCTTGTCTAAGAAGTTTTGGGAACGTGTAGAATGTAAAACCAGAAATTTCAAGAGCATATTCTGGTTTTTGGTCGCTCCAGGATGTCTCTACTCCTTATAAATTATAATCAGAGGTAGGTCTCCATGAAAGCACGATGAATTGCCTATTATGTAGTTATAGATGCTAAGAAGCGCGTGCGTCCACCAGCGCCGCCGCTTCGTTAAGGTTTTTACAAAAGCGCCTTGTGTGCTGCACCTCGAACTCTATGTCTTCTAGTACTGACTCCTATCTTGTAGTGCGACCATGTCCTGTCGAGATCATTGAAGATACTTTACTTCTCTACCATGCCCGTCTTGAAGCGCTGCCCCAGCCTGTCATAAACAGCGTCTTCTCTGGCTCGGGCGACTCTTGTACGGATCCGCTACCAGTGTTCGGGTAGCAGTGAAATTGCACTTCCATCTGACATCCTAACCAGCCTTGAACACTATGCACCAAGTTGACGTGCGCGTAAATGGCGACGACGAAAAGAACACTGCGTTACGCAACGGAATCAGGTAGTCTCTGACGCAGCTTGAACAAGGGCAGCAACAGCAGGTACGGTAGCCGGGATAACAGGCGCGACCGAGACAGTAATGCGCTTGGTTGACGCTCCTAAGGTATCCCAGCAGCGAGTAAAAACCTTCGAACGGCAGACGTTGCACGGGAAGCAAGCTTCTGAGCACGAAGGATGCTTTAGCTGTACTTATCGAAGAGGAGGTGTACATGCCCCTCGGCTGTGAGAGCCGCGAACTGCTCGTCGAATTCGACGACGTCAGTGTCGGGTTCCTCGGATGTCGTGAGAAAAACAGGGAAGATCTGGAAGCCTTCCTTATGAGTATTGAGGCCTATTATCAACATTTAAGTTCATCACCATGACCGACGAGAGGTGGTTGAAAGAGCAGCTTACCCTCAGAACATTAAACATGAGGGACTACCATCGGTGAAGTTGCACTGGCACCCCTAATCAACGGTTTTCCCAGGGTGTATCTCTTCTAGGCTTCGAAAACACGTGTGCAAGGCATTGCCCAGGGCGTAGGCCGCCGCTAAGAGGTTCATCAGATAACTTGTAGTGTGAGCTTATCAAATCTATTTGGGTCAGCTTAGGTGTCTTTCTAGCGCGCCCTTCTACTGTTGTGGTTGTCGCGTTGTGAAGTGTGTTCATTTATCGCATGATCTGGAATGGTCGATAATACTGATAAAAGGGGAAGCTTGCACCACGTGTTGGGGATGGGGCCGGGGTAGGTGGACCCGGGCCCGCGATCCACGTTGTGGATCGGGTTTGCTGTCTTTACTAGTGGAACTGCATGTATCGAATACGAGTCTGGTTCGTCAAGGAGAGGCTGTCTAGATGTCAAGATCTAGATACTTACATATCATTGCGAACGACTGCTTTGAAGTCCGCATAACGGCTTCACTTCACAAGGATCGCTCTTGAGCTCTTTGTGAAGGCGCTGGTGCCAGCAATGAGGCATTGATAGGTGCCGTGTTAACGACCAGGACCAACCTTGTTCGCCCCTTGAGCTGAACGACAATGTGTGCATGCTGCTGAAAATTTAGCCGAACAGTTTGTCACTGGAGCACGAACACACTTGACCGTGTCCAGGCTGTCAATTGTGCCGTGCATCTAATTCGCGACTCTCCTGGGACATCTGATCGGACACATTGAACCGCTGTGTTCCAATGATTGCAACGCATTGCCGTGACAGCCTCCCATAATGTACAAGGCTCATATCCGCTGTAGGACCGATTGTACGCGTAGGGCAAAGGTCTTAGGAACATTGGCTGGTGTATTACATATGACAGTGTAACAAAACCGCAATGGGCCGAAAACATTGTGTCTCCATCCGAATATTGTGAGATTTGCCTTGGTGCCCCCTACATATCTATACGCAGTATGTTAGCAGTGTAGTATTTTCTTTTATGCGGTACAAACCAACCTCACAAAAGCGCGTAGCTTGCGTATCCGTGACAGCGAAACACGAACGTGGCAGGCCAACACGAAGCGATGCCAAGCGTCCAAGGTCTCAGCTGAAACGCACAGGGCGACTACGACTCCGTGCAGCTTTATAACTCGACCAATAGTTCCTATGCGGATCTTTAAGTTGATCGACTGGTGAACTATCTGCGGATCGTTGAGCTAAGATTAGTTGATGTGGGATTCTGGAGATCATTACAAGGGCAGGGGGGATACCGAGCACTCGGGTCGTGAACGATGCCAAACCCACGAGCTTCCCTTGCTAAAAAGACTCAAATCCACCTCATCCGTCGTTTGGAGTTCATCAATGCTTGTCCCTCGTTTAAAAATATCCGCTTCTGGTTTGCAGCCACTTTAATTCTTGCTTGAGCTACAAGGCATCCTACCTCGAAAGCCATATTCAGTTTCTTCCTCTCTGCCCATTCTTCTACTTCTCAAGATGCGATTTGTACAATTCTATGGCGCCCTCGCAGCGATCAGTGGGGTATCTGCGCAGCAAATCTACCTAGGATTCAACTCGGGAGCAACGAATGACAAGAACGAGGCCAAGTCAGAGGCCGACTTCGAAAAGGAGTTCAACGCCTAGAAGAACCTCCAGGGCTCCCCTGGTGTCTTCAACAGTGTGCGGCTGTACTCCAACATCCAGCGCTTTACCACCGACACACCCATCGAAGCGTTCGCCGCAGCTGTCAAAACGAACACCAGCCTTTTGCTAGGCATCTGGTGTTCGGGAACCGATTCGATTGAGAACGAACTCAGCGCTTCGAACCGGACCATCGATCAATATGGGAGCAGCTTCACCGACCTCGTGATGGGCATATCCGTTGGAAGCGAAGACTTGTACCGGGTTTCGGAGTCTGGCGTCAAGAACGATGCCGGTATTGGTCAGGAGGCCGATACCATGGTCGGCTTCATCCAGGACACGCGATGTTTTGAGGGATACGCCGCTCTCGGACATACCTGTTGGACATGTCGACGCCTGGAGCGCCTGGGTAAACAGTTCGAACGAAGTTTTGATAGAGGCAGTTGACTTTGTTGGCGTCGACATCTACCCTTACTATGAGGATAATCTTGGGAATGATATCTCAAATGCCTCAACCATCTTCAATGACTTGTTGAACCGCACGGAGACGGCTGCAGGGAACAAGCCCGTCTGGGTCACCGAGACTGGCTGGCCAACAACAGGTCCGAAGTGGGGTAATGCTGAACCATCTGTCGAGAATGCGAAGACGTTTTGGGACGAGGTTGGATGCAGGCTATTTGGAAGAACCAACACTTGGTATTATATTCTGCGCGACTCGAATCCGGATAACACGATGAAATTCGCGCTAGACCCGGAACTAGACAGCAAGCCGGCGTACAACTTGACGTGCCCAGCAGGTGCAGGTGCACCGGCGGCAGTGAACACTCAGCTATCCAATGGGGCTGCATCCGCCATCCCTGGCCCATCTGCCATGATTTTTGGGTTGTTGGCTGCACTTACGCTTGCAGTTTAGTTAGATGGGCGCGGGAGAGGATTTTTTACACCAGCATCTGCGAAGCGGCTACAGGTTGACTTTGCGATTGGAGGTATGCTTGAATGTTGTCTGCCGGCGGGTAGCACGCTACTGCGGGTTGCGTTTGGAGGCTACCCATCAGTTTCAACACTCTTTTCCATTTCCTATACTTCGTTATAATTATACAGTACTAGATCAGAATTTTAGTGCGATGTGTATCTCCCCCTCGTTTGTCAAGGCATGTTGTATTCTGTGGTGATCGTGTACCGATGATCCCATCTAATTAAGCCGCGGGTAGTGCTTGCAAGTTACAGCTCACATCTTTCGAGCCACCTGAAGCGAATATGTCGGGTCGACACGGCGCGAGGAGCATAAGCAGGAGATGTAACATTGGATGGTATGAAGGAACAGGAGACGAAGGTGAGGTATTCGGTGTCGCGGTTGCGCTCGCTTATCGTGGAAGAGTGGATACCGTAGCTTGGCAGTTGGCGCGCCGCGTCACCGAACGCGCCACCCCACCATGCAATACTCCAACTTCAACGCGCTGCATCCCCACCAATATAGACCTAATTACGGCCGCGATAGAAGTAATTAAATTATTAAAACTAAAAGAATCTTTCTTATATTAAAAAAATTAGAAAAGAATTTAGTATTATATAATTTATACTAACGCGCTAGTATAAATACTTTATTAGCTAATAGCAGGTTCCTATATAATATAGCTAAAATATTACTTAATAGTAAGAATAAGAGCTTTTAGATTATATTAAGCTCCTTACTAAATATAACCTTTCTTTTATATAGTAAATAATATAGAGCTTTACCTTTATAGTAGTTAAAAAGAATATTAGCTTATTATAAATTAATTGCTTTATTTACCGTTACGCTAAATCCTTAATATTATAATAAATAACTAGTATTAATAGTAATTATTATAAAGCTAATTCCCTAGCTAAATATTAGCTTTACTTTAATATCTTATAGCAGAAGATAGAGCAGTATTAGATTAAGGCTCGAGATATCTATAATATAGACAAGAAAGACATCCTACTTGGCATCACCTCCCGCTTAAAGAGGATCTTTAATAGGCCTCTGTACGAGAGCAAGGCTATAAGGCAAGCTATCCAGGATGGCAGCCGCGAGTGGATATCGCTTATAGCCTATATATGCGCCGACGAATCTGCCCTAGATCTAGCTCTAATCTATTAGGCTACCTCTACAAACATATAATTAAGCTAGGTCGAGGATCTTAATCCTTAACACTATTAGGTCTTTATTACTATATCTTAATCTAGCTAGTTAAGTAATTAGATAGGCCTTATATAGCTTTAATAAGTATTTAATCGCCTTATAAAGTTAAAAGCTAGATAATTATATTAACTATTAATCCTTAATAGATATAGATCTTATATTATTATAGATTTTATTACCTATTATAAATATAATAAGATTCTGTTCGCTATTTATTTTCTTTATTTTATTTATATATTATAGCCTCTTAATATCTGCGGGTTTGAGCCTTTATTAATAGCGTATTTAAATAAGCTATTAGCCTTCTTATAAAATAGCTAGAGGTTAGCCTTTATTACTAAAAGAGACTTCTTTAACCTATTCTAAAAGGCCTAGTTTAGCACTATAAGGTAGCTATTAATTCTTTAGGCCTTTAAAGCTATAGATATTTCCTTGCTAAATTTAATAACTATTCTTAAGTAATTTAATTAAACTATACCTTTTAATTAATAATTATAAAAAAGTTTAACTTTAATACTTAGTGCTTTAGATTAGAGAAAGATTAACTAGCTACTTAAGGCTATTATTAATATAGGGGTAGTAATAAGGCTAAAAAGCTAAGTTAAACTATATACTTAATTTCTATATAAAAGTAACTCTTAGAGTATAAAAATAAAGGTCTATAAAAGGTTCTAGTAATATAAAAGAAATGCTTAATGTTATGAGGCTCTCACACCTTGTTCCGATCCGGGTTAGGGCGGTAAGGTATCGTGGTGCTTCACGGATTATTTAGTGGTACAAGTTGATGCGACACTTAGCGCGGCTAAACAATCTAATCTTATAATAAATAAGATAACTATTAGTCTATATAGGAGAACGTACTTGCACAGAAGATATATGAGTTAACTACAAGGAAGGAAATAATAATAGGAAAGTCGCCACACTATATACTAGCCTATTCCTTCTTCGTAGTCCCGCCAAGGCCCTGTAATCCCAGGGACTACGGTAGTCCTATAGGACTTCCCTTTATGCGGGACTTCGTTACGTAACTGCTAACTAAGCTGCCCCGCGCCCCGTTAGGTCCCGTTAACTTTACTACTTTATTAATAATTACTCTCTTAGTGTAATTATCTAGCTTCTTTATCCTTATAGGGTTTATAGTCGTAATACTATCCCCCTTTTTAAGGTTATCGTCCTAATATCTAGCTTTGCTATACTATGCTATTAGCGCGTTAGTGCTAATTACTATAAAAGTGCGTCCCCCCGCGTCTTAAGGCAGGCTATAGCCTCTCTTTAATTCCCCTCGCCTTACTAACTATGCTAAGAACCCCCTATTTATCCTTAGTAACCCGTCGTACTCGTGCATAAAAGGTAGAAGCTTAGGGCCTAAAAATAGCGTCTAGTTATAAGCGTTATTAGAAGAAGAAGTTACGGTATTTTATTAATACTACCTTTAGGCAGTGTGCGGGCTATCTCGCTACCTATACTAAATATAGTCTATAGATTCCTAAGAAGGATTAGGAGCGTGTTTAAAAGAAGAAGCGTAAAAAGCGTCTTGCCCTTCTTTAAGTAAAAGAGCGTTAAGCTTAGGCTACTCTTAAGACTACGCGTCTTAAGCGAGAGTTAGTAAAAATAAAGGAGAAAGAGTATAACTATACCTAATATAACTTACGCGTTGCTAATACGATTAAGGCGTTAAAGTAATAAAAAGAGAATTTAAAGGGTACTAGCTTTCGCGAACTATTGCCACATGCACCTCTATAGGCTAACTTAGGCTAGTTATAGGCTAACTTATTTATTTCTTTTAATCTTTTCGTATCCTTTAACTTTTCTAAGTTCCTTACTAATCTGGTCGCGGCGCCTCTAAATATTCCTTGTAGAACCTCTCTAGCGCTATCTTGTAGTTCGTAAGGTTTTATACTAGTTCCCACATATTATGGTTCTCTGGCCATCCTTCCCACTTTACTAGATACTTGTACTGACGCCTGATTTTTTATAGGTCCCTAATAGCTTCGACCTCGTACTCCTCATCTTTAAGTTCGAGCTAGGTTTCTAGTTCGGCGTCTGGTGGTGCTGGTTCCAACAATGACTTATAGAAGACTAGGTGGATCTGTGTATCTATAGGTAGCCGTAGTTTAAAATTAACTAGTCCCCTAACCTCTTAGATTTTAAATAGTCCCTTTTAAAGGTTATTTAGTTTTTTGCTTAGCCTTATTATCTTAAGATTTTTTCGCAAGAGGAGGACTTTATCCCCCTCTTTAAAGGTTAGTCCTATAATTCTTTTCTTATTTACTTATTACACCATTTATTTATTACGTCGCGCGATGTTCTCGTGTAGTGTTTTATATAGGTCCTATATAAGTTTAGCTTTGTTAGCTGCGTTCTTCGCAATGCTCTGGATATCTAATGGATCCCGGTGAGTCGTTGGCTCACATCCATGGTTGGCGTAATATGGCGAGTACCCCGTAGTCGCCGATCTTGCGCTATTATATGCCAGCTAGGCCGTTGGCAATAGCTCAACCTAGTTATCTTAAAGCTTATTTATATATATCCGGAGATACTGTTCTAACGTTTAGTTTATTCGCTTAGTTTGGCTATCTGTTTTAGAATAGAAGCTCGTCGTAAGCTTATGCTTAATCCCTAATTTAGCTATAAATGTGGTCTAGTATAATAATGTAAATATCTTGGCCCTGTCTGTAATAAACTCGTTAGGTTGTCTAACCTGTGATATTAGTTCTCGTTCTACTACATAGGCTAGTTCTTCTACTAATATAGCTTCCCTAATTAGCACAAACCTCGACTCCTTGGCAAGTTAATAGATTATAACTAAGATTAAGTTATAGGGATCCTTGTTTCCTAGTGCTAGTGGTGCCAGTAGCTTTACAATAAAGTCTATAGTCACGCTTAACTATAGTCTTAGGGGCGGCTGTAGTAGTTATAAAAGGCTATAGGGCTTATGTCTCTTAGGCTTATTCTTATGACAGGCCAAATAGTTGCCTAAAACTTTCTATACCACCTAGCGTAGCCTAAGAATAGCATATTTGTTCGCGATTCGACGCGTCGTTTTAGCGATCCTTAGGTATCCCTAATCCTTATCTTTGTGTAGTTTTTTAATTAGTAGCGGAGCTATCTGCTTACTAATCTAGATATAGTCTTAATAGTCCCGTGCTATTAATTTCGTAGCTTAGTAAAAATCGTACGCTTAGTAATCTTTATTCTTAAGCCTACTATAATCCTATATCTCTTTTATAGCTAGCCTATAATAGGTAAGATCCGCGCGCCGTGCTTTTAGTGCTAGCGCAAGTTATATCTTATTATAGCGAAGGGTTCCGTCCTTCGCGTAGGTTAGGATTATAATATAGTTACTTCTATTATCTTCTTCTATAAGATCTAAACGCCTGCTAAGTGCGTCTACTACGGCGTTTAAGTTACCAGGTAAATAGGTGATGCGGAAGTCGAATTCCGCCATCTATTCTAACTATCTAGCCTATCGTTAATTAAGCTTCTTTATAGTTGTAAAGCGCGTAAAGTTAAGGTAATTTAAAAAGACCTCTATCTAGTGCTTTACTCCTTTAAGCTGCGCTTCTTATTGCTTAAAATAGTTAATAATTACGAGTAACTCCTTATTATAAATCTTATAATTTAGTTCTGCTCCTAAAAGCTTACGTGCGTAATAGAAAACAGGTCTCTATTTACCGTCGTCGCACTCTTACAATAATACGGCCCCCAGCGCATAGTCCAATGCATCCGTATAGATGCGATATCGCCACTCTAGGTCGTACATCTATAGTAGGGGTGCCATTAGGAATAGGCGTTTAAGCTACTTAAAAGCCGCTATTTCTGCCTTTTATAAAAGTCGCCATTTCCCTATCTTTATAAGTTCTATTAACAGAGCGGTTATCTTTAAGTAGTTCCTAATAAATTTGCGATAGAAGTTAGTAAAGCCTAAAAAAGACTAGATATCTTTTACTAATTGCAATAGTAGCTATTCTTCTATTATCGCGATCTTCTTCGGGTCCATCTTAACACCTTCTCGGGATATCACAAATCCTAAATATTTTGTCTTAGTGACATAGAACTCGCACTTTTTAGGGTGTAGGAGTAATTAATACTCTTATAACTTCTATAGTACTTTGCGTACATGTCCTTTATGCTCTTCCAAGGTTCCGTATAAGTATA
The DNA here is from genome assembly GCA_010015655.1 of Bimuria novae-zelandiae CBS 107.79. Classification (NCBI taxonomy): domain Eukaryota; kingdom Fungi; phylum Ascomycota; class Dothideomycetes; order Pleosporales; family Didymosphaeriaceae; genus Bimuria; species Bimuria novae-zelandiae. The sequence goes on from ML976751.1 coordinate 42,734, forward strand.
TTAAGATATCGTCAAGGTACGCCGTGCAGAATACGTCTAAGTATTTATGTAGTACTTAATTTATTAACTCTTAAAAGGTTACTAGTGCGTTGGTTAGCCCTATAGGCATAACCGTATACTTAAAAAGGCCATATTATGTGCGGAACGCCGTTTTCCACTTATACCCTTTCGCAATTTAAATCCTATAGAATCCATCCTAAACGTCAAATTTCGTGAAGTATTTAGCTCCTTAGAGTCTATCCATAAGCTCCGTTATTAGTGGTAATAGGTAGCGATTCTTAATCGTCACGGCGTTTAGCTATCTATAATCTATATAGAGTTGCAGCCTGCCGTCTTTTTTACGAACAAAGAGTATAGGAAAGGCCACAGGACTCTAACTAGGCTACTATTTCCCTAAGCGTAGATTCTTCTATATTAGCTCTTTTAGCTCTTTTTCTTATTTGTAGGTAAGGGGCCTTAGGCGTTCTGGCCGTAGCTTAGCTCCCTCTACTAGTGGTATCTCGTAATCCTACTCCTTGTGTTTAGGTAAGATAGTCTCGTCGTGTTTCTTAAATAGGTCTGCGAATTCCTTGTATTCTTCCGGCAGACTAGGATTATTTAAGACTATCTTAGTCTTTTAGACCTATATATAGTGCACCTGCCCTAGGTATTACTTTAAGATCCTGTTTATCTTGCATACTAATATTTCTTATATCCTAAATAGTTGACTCCTTTTTCTTGTTTAAGATTAGGGAGTTTCCCTCCCACCAGGGCTTGCCTAAGCCTTCGCTGGTAGGTCCCAGGGAAGGATCGTTTGTTTAATCTAGTCTATTCGTAAATTGTGTTATTCTAGCCATTTGTATCTAATAATGGCTTCGATGTCTCCCATCTCCACGATAGTGAAGACGTGTTAGCTCTCTAGGCCTTCTATATTAACTTATACCAGCGCCATCTTAAGGCGTAGCTAATCGTTACCGTATCCTTATAATTAGGTCCCGTCCGCGAGTCCTATTTGCAGTGGTGTTTTCTTGTTATAATATAGCATATTATACTTCTTAACTACTTGCAGGGCAATTAGACACGCGTCTGCCCCTAGGTTAATTAGTGCTATAATACGATATCCGTGCACCGTAATATCTTTAATTAAGCGCTTCTTAACTTGGCGAGTATCCACTTAATAAGCTATAATAATCGTACTATTACTAGTGTAGCTTGTTGCCTAGTAATAATCTAGTTTTTTAAATTATTAGACCCTTTATTTAATATTTTAGGCTAACCAGCGTTGGCTTCCTTAATCTAGTCCTAGACCTTAGATAGCTTAGAGACTTCCTTAATTTAGTGCTACTTATATCGCTGTCAATACAGGGCGTAAGTCTCTCTAATCTTATTAGATTTGTATACTCCTTGATTCCCATGTTGCGGGTAATTTAGAGTAAGGCATTTGTTCTAGGCTAATATATTATGCCCTAAATAGCTGTCTAAGGAGGCTGCCTCTTCCTGCAGGCTTAGGTGTGCGAAGCACTATAGGTTACATTATTCTTACCTAATTAATAAGTAGTCTGCGTCTTTTCCTAGCTACGTATTCCTTATTATTATACTAGTATCGCGGGGGTCTAAGCCCTAAAGAAACTAGCCTGTTTCGAACTTCTACTGCCTGTATAGCTTACAGGTAATGTTAAAACATTAATGCTAATCATTCTATTTATAGTGCTTAGCCTAATAAGTTAGAAAGTACTTATAGTAATTATTAGGCATGCTGCACTGGCTTTGCTTTAGCCTATAGTGTTCTAAACCTCCTGGAAAATAGGAGGCCCTAACTCTAGCCTTAGAGTATTATTGGCATCCTTTACGCGTGCATTGCCACTATTTGGCGTATTTATGTTGTTCCTGTATCGTGATCTGGCGTAGGTATTGTTTTAGGCGCCCCTATAGTTTCTCCGCTAGCCAGTAGGCGTCCCATGCGTGTGCCCCTTAGACAATTACTTTTACCTCACACTAAGACGATTAATGTAGCGCACTGCTGCACATCCAGCAGGTGTCGTTAGCTAGTCTTTAGAAGATCTAGTACTTAGGAAGGGTCTTTTATTCCTCTTCCTCTTCTATTGGCTCCAGAATCTTCTGCGTAAAATCCACTCCGTCGGCTTCTGCCGGCGTAAGGGTAGCTATAGCCACTTATAAGAGGTTAGTTATATTAACCTTAGTCTCCTGCTTGTTGCAGTCTTTAGCGAAGTGGCTTAGCTTACTACATTAGAGGTAGGCTTTATCTTTAAACCTCCGTTCTTGCTCTTCCTATAAGATACCGTTCTTACCCTAGTAACTCTTCTTTAGTCTATATAGCTATTTTCCCTTGCCGTTCTTCTTTTTGTACTATTAGGCTTTATTAGTTATAATAATATCTCTGTCCTGGTCTCTTCCTGCGGGCCTGGATTAATTCTCTTTTCTAGTAAGTAGCCTAGTACTATGCTGTTTTTCCAGCTTGCGTTTATATAGGCGATTGTCTACTTTAATTATATTATTAATAAGTTCTTCCAGGTCGTTTGCTTTTCCTTAGTGGACCAATTCGTCTTTGACCAATTCTTTTAGTCCGTTGTAGTAGGCAATTATAAGTGGGGCTTCTCCCCATCCTTCGAGTTCTGCCATAATCTGTTTAAACTCTAGTGTATAGAGTACCGCTGATTTCTCCTGACGTAGGCGCTAGAGGCGTATTTCGGCTTTATGTCCTTTATTAATAGTGCTAAACATTCCTTTCATAGCCTTGTAAAAAGACTCCTAGTCCTTAAAGGCGTCTTTAGTAGCGTCTAAACTACAATCCTCTAATTTGCCATTCTTAAGGAAATCGTTAATTATTAGTCTAGCCTACGCGGCTGCCTTGTCTTGCATGTTTATATAAGTAACTAGGATCTTATCTTATTCTATATTAAACTTTCCTAGGTTGTAACGGATAAATAGTTCTATCTAGGTTAGGAACGTTCCTAGATAACCCTTTTCTAAATAGGGTTCAGGCTTCGGGACCTTTAGTTAATGTTTCGCATTTTCCTATTAGCTTATCTTTTCGCTCATCTAGTTAATAATTTCCTATAACTAGGCTATCTAAGCCACTTATTTAATAACTATCTCTTCTAGGGTCTTTTCCTTAGGTGCTGGAGCTGCGGTGGTCGAACTAGGTCCTGCTATTATACCGTAGGGTAGTTAAAGTGTTATAAGGCTCTCACACCTTGTTCTAATCTAGGTTAGGGCGGTAAGGTATCGTGGTGCTTTACGGATTATTTAGTAGTATAAGTTAATGCGACACTTAGCGTGGCTAGACAATCTAATCTTATAATAAATAAGATAACTATTAGTCTATATAAGAGAACGTACTCGCACAGAAGATATATAAGTTAACTACGAGAAAGGAAATAATAATAGGAAAGTCGCCACACTATATACTAGCCTATTCCTTCTTTATAGTCCCGCCAAGGCCCTGTAGTCCTAGGGACTACGGTAGTCCTAGGGACTACGGTAGTCCTATGGGACTTCCCTTTATGCGGGACTTCGTCACGTGACTGCTGACTAAGCTACCCCGCGCCCCGTTAGGTCCCGTTAACTCTGCTACTTCGTTAACAATTACTCTCTTGGCGTAATTATCTGGCTTCTTCATCCTTGTGGGGTTCGTGATCGTAACACTTAATGTAAGATAGGCCTCTACCTCTTAATTAGTTAAATAAGTATTATAGTAAAGCTATTTATAATTATCCTACAGCGTATAGCGGGCACGTTATTATTAACACGAAAAAATACTGAAGTATAGTAATTATAGCTTTAAAAAATTAAGTTAGTAGAAGCCCGTTAGGCTAGCTAGTAGCTTAAAATAAAGCTACTTTAAAAAAGGTATATTACTTAAGTAGCTACTAAAGATGCACGCGTAAAATAAAAAAGCTAATAAGGCTACTAAGTAACGCCTTAAGTAATAGGCCTATAAGGTATAAAGTTAATTTTAAAAACGTATTAAAATATCTAAATTAAGTAGTAGGAATATTTTAAAGCCTTTTAATAAAGGTATTAAGAAAAAATAGCCTTAGCATAATGCTATAAATATTAATAAGGCCTTATTTATTATATTTGCCTTAAAGTCGCGCAGCGGCTAAATAATTAAAATACTAAAAAGATATTAATAATTTAAGTAGATACTATTTATCTATAAGCCTTAGAAACCTTAACTCTAGAAAATTTTATAATAATATTAATTATAGGTGGCTTAGTAGCCTTATGTTGCTGGCCGAGCGATCATGTTGGGGTGGCGCGTTTAGTGACGCGGCGCGCCAACTGCCAAGCTATGGTACGGCAGCAGAGCCAATGAGAGCACAATAGCTGCCCCATATTTTCTTAATGTTATTGACTCCACCAGCTAAATGTTTCCCAACTGTGATCTAGTTCTCGCATTGTTTCTGCTTTACACTGTACACGAGTCTTACTTCGCCCTTCTCTTCGAGATATTCTAGCACTGCTATTCAGCTATCCTACTATGTCAGGGCTATCTAACGGTACACGCTCGAACGGGAGCCTTATAACCCATCGTGACGAGTAGCACTCCGCCAATAATTTATCCAGACGAGCGATTATGAAGTTTAGGATCTGCGATATTTTCACAGCAGCTTATATACGACGATTGGAGCACCAGTTCATATATTTCTCCCAGCTTTCGTATGTATTATTCAATCTTCCACCTCGACTGTTGAGGAGCCAAAGTCAACGTGGCCCTACCGGACTTTGCAGCCTGCCAAGCGTTGCCATGCCTTAGCCACACCCTCAACCATATAGGCTTACTAACAACCGTTAAAAGGCGTAAGTTTAAATCGTATAAAAACCCTTTTTTATACCTTTTTATAATAATTATTTTTAAACAGTTTTATAAGGGAATACAATTTTTATTATTACTTTTTATACTCAGGGCCTGTTCGGTGGCCGCAATCTCATTTCGTGATCTCAGACGGTTATGGTAAGGCGCTAGCGTGGGATTTTTTATGTAGTTAGCCACACTAAATCTTCTATAACCCCCGCTTCTAACGTACTAAATTTAAGCTTATATTTAGTAACTACGTAATCTTATTTTATTACTGCTATAGTAAGTACTACTATACCTACTTAAGATAAGTTATAAGAGCTTTTATAAAGTTAGACGCTAGCCTTATTATAGATACCTATAGGCTAGTAAATAGGCTAAGGATTACTAAGCTTAGGTTAGGATTAGGTTAGGATCGCACAGACATTAGGTTAGAATTAAGTTAAAGTTATATATATATTAGGTAAGGATTAGGTTAGAGTTATATAGACTTTAGGTTAGGGTTAGGTTAGGTTATTAAAGCGTTAGTATTACTGTTACGACCACGAACCCCACAAGGATGAAGAAGCCAGATAATTACGCTAAGAGAGTAATTGTTAACAAAGTAGTAGAGTTAACGGGACCTAACGGGGCGCGGGATAGCTTAGTTAGCAGTCACGTGACGAAGTCCCGCATAAAGGGAAGTCCCATGGGACTACCGTAGTCCCTAGGACTACAGGGCCTTGGCGGGACTACGAAGAAGGAATAGGCTAGTATATAGTATAGCGACTTTCCTATTGTTGTTTCCTTCCTTGTAGTTAACTTATATATCTTCTATGCGAGTACGTTCTCCTATATAGACTAATAGTTATCTTATTTATTATAAGATTAGATTATCTAGCCACGCTAAGTGTCGCATTAACTTATACTACTAAATAATCCGTGAAGCACTACGATACCTTGCCGCCTTAACCTAGATTAGAATAAGGTGTAAGAGCCTTATAACACTTTAACTACCCTACGGTATAATAGCAGGACCTAGTTCGACCACCGCAGCTCCAGCACCTAAGGAAAAGACCCTAGGAGAGATAGTTATTAAACAAGCGGCTTAGATAGCCTAGTTACAGGAAATTATTAACCAGATAAGCGAAAAGATAAGCTAATAGGAAAATGCGAAACATTAACTAAAGGTCCCGAAGCCCGAACCCTATTTAGGAAAGGGTCACCTAGGAACGTTCCTAACCTAGATAGAACTATTTATCCGTTACAACCTAGGAAAGTTTAATACAGAACAAGACAAAATCCTAGTTACCTATATAAATATGCAAGACAAGGCAGCCGCGTAGGCTAGACTAATAATTAATAATTTCCTTAAGAATAGCAAATTAGAGGATTGTAGTTCAGACGCTACTAAAGACGCCTTTAAGGACTAGGAGTCTTTTTACAAGGCCGTAAAAGGAATGTTTGGCACTATTAATAAAGGATATTAAGCCGAAATACGCCTCCAGCGCCTACGTTAGGAGAAATCGGCGGTACTCTATACACTAGAGTTTAAACAGATCATGGCAGAACTCGAAGGATGGGGAGAAGCCCCACTTATAATTACCTACTATAACGGACTAAAAGAATTGGTTAAAGACGAATTGGTTCACTAAGGAAAAGCAGACGACCTGGAAGAACTTATTAATAATGTAATTAAAGTAGATAATCGCCTGTACAAACGTAAGCTAGAAAAATAGCATGGTACTAGGCTACTTACTAGAAAAGAGAATTGATCTAGGCCCGCAGGAAGAGACTAGGACGGAAATATTATTATAACTAATAAAGCCTAATAGTACAAAAAGAAGAACGGCAAGGGAAAATAGCCGTATAGACTAAAGAAGAGTTACTAGGGCAAGAATAGCATCTTGTAGAAAGAGTAAAAATAGAGGTTTAAAGACAAAGCCTGCCTCTAATGTAGTAAGCCAGGCCACTTCGCTAAAGACTGCAACAATTAGGAGACTAAGGTTAATATAACTAACCTCCTATAAGTAGCTATAGTTACCCTTACGCTGGCAGAAGCCAACGGAGTGAATCTTACGTAGGAGATCCTAGAGCTAATAGAAGAGGAAGAGGAACAAAAGACCCTTCCTAAGTACTAGATCTTCTAAAGACTAGCTAATAACACCTGCTAGATGTGCAGTAGTGCGCTATATTAATCGTCTTAGTGTGAGGCAAAAGTAATCGTCCAAGGGGTACACGCATAGGACGCCTACTAGCTAGCGGAGAAACTATAGGGGCGCCTAAAACAATACCTACGCCAGATTACGATACAGGAACGACATGAATACGCCAAATGGTGGTAATGCACGCGTAAAGGATGCTGATAACACTCTAAGGCTAGAGTTAGGGCCTCCTATTTTCTAGGAGGTTTAGAATACTATAGGCTAAAGTAGAGCTAGTATAGCGTGCCTAATAATTGCCACGAGCACTTTCCAGCCTATTAGGCTAAGCACTATAAATAGAATAGTTAGCATTAATGTTTTAATATTACCTGTAAGCTACATAGATAGTAGAAGTTCAAAATAGGCTAGTTCTCTTAGGGCTTAGACCCTCGCGACACTAGCACGATAATAGGGAATATATAGCTAAAAAGAGACGTGGACTACTTATTAATTAGGTAAGAATAATATAACCCACAGTGCTTCGCACACCTAAGCCTGTAGGAAGAGGTAGCCTCCTTAGATAGCTATCTAGGGCATAATGTATTAGCCTAGAACGAATGCCTTACTCCAAATTGCCCGCAACATGGGAATTAAGGAGTATATAAATCTAATAGAATTAGAGAGACTTACGCCCTATATTAATAGCAATATAAGTGGCACTAAATTAAGGAAGTCTCTAAGCTATCTAAGGTCTAGGACTAGATTAAGGAAGCCAACGCCGGTTGGCCTAAAACCTTAGACAAAGGGTCTAATAATTTAAAAAACTAGATTATTACTAGGCAATAAGCTACACTAGTGATAGTGTAATTATTATAGCTTATTAAGTAGACACTCGCAGAATTAAGAAACGCTTAATTAAAGATATTACGGTGCATGGACATCGTGTTATAGCACTAATTAACCTAGGGGCAGACGCGTGTCTAATCGCCCTGTAAGTAGTTAAGAAGTATAATATGCTATATTATAATAAGAAAACACCGCTATAAATAGGACTCGCGGACAGGACCTAATTATAAGGATACGGTAATAGTTGGCTACGCCTCGAGACAGCGCCGGTATAAGTTAATATAGAAGGCCTAGAGAGCTAATACGTCTTTACTATCGTAGAGATAGGAGACATCGAAGCCATCGTTAGATACAAATGGCTAGAATAACATAATTTATAGATAGACTGGATTAAACGAACGATCCTTCCCCAGGACCCACTAGTAAAGGCTTAGGCGAGCCCTGGTGGAAGGGAAACTCCCCAACCTTAGGCAAAAAAAAGGAGTTAACTATTTAGGATATAAAAAATATTAGTATGCAAGATAGACAGGATCTTAAAGTAATACCTAGGGCGGGTGCACTATATATAGGTCTAGGAGACTAAGATAGTCCTAGATAACCCTAGTCTGCCAGAAGAATATAAGGAATTTGTAGACCTATTCGAGGAACACGACGAGACTGTCTTATCTAAACATAAGACGTGGGATCACGAGATACCACTAGTAGAGGGAGCTAAGCTACGGCCAGAACGCCTAAGGCCCCTTACCTATAAATAAGAAAAAGAGTTAAAAGAGCTAATATAGAAGAATCTACGCTTAGGAAAATAGCGGCCTAGTTAGAGTCCTGTAGCCTTCCCTATACTCTTTGTTCGCAAAAAAGACGGCAGGCTACGACTCTATGTGGATTATAAATAGCTAAACGCTGTAACGAGTAAGAATCGCTACCCGTTACTACTAATAACGGAGCTTATGGATAGACTCTAAGGAGCTAAATACTTCACGAAATTCGACGTCCAGAATAGATTCTATAGGATTCAAATTACAAAAGGACATAAGTGGAAAACGGCGTTCTGCACACGATATAGCCTTTTCAAGTACACGGTTATGCCTATAGGGCTAACCAACGCACTAGTAACCTTCTAGAAGTTAATAAATTAAGTACTATATAAATACTTAGACGTATTCTGCACGGCGTACCTCGACGATATCTTAATATACTTACACGGAACCTTAGAAGAGCACAAAGGACATGTACGTAAAGTACTATAGAAGTTACAGGAGTATTAATTACTTCTACACCCTAAGAAGTGCGAGTTCCATGTCACTAAGACAGAATATTTAGGATTTGTAATATCCCGAGAAGGTGTTAAGATGGACCCGAAGAAGATCGCGACAATAGAAGAATAGCCACTACTATAATTAGTAAAAGACATCTAGTCTTTCTTAGGCTTTACTAACTTCTATCGCAAATTTATTAGGAACTACTTAAAGACAACCGCTTCATTAATAGAACTTATAAAGATAGGGAAATAGCGACCTCTGCAAAAGGCAGAAATAGCGGCTTTTAAGTAGCTTAAACGCCTATTCCTAATAGCACCCCTACTATAAATGTATAACCTAGAGCGGCGACATCGCATCTATACGGATGTATTAGACTATACGCTAGGGGCCGTATTATTACAAGAGTGCGACAATAGTAAATAGAGACCCGTCTTCTATTACGCACGCAAGCTCTTAGGAGCAGAACTAAATTATAAGATTTATAATAAGGAGTTACTCGTAATTATCAACTATTTTAAGCAATAGGAAGCGTAGCTTAAAGGAGTAAAGCACTAGATAGAGGTCTTTTTAAATTTCCTTAACCTTACGCGCTTTATAACCACAAAGAAGCTTAATTAATAACAGGCTAAATAGTTAGAATAGATAGCGGAATTTAACTTTCGCATTACCTATTTACCTAGTAACTTAAACGCTGTAGTAGACGCACTTAGCAAGCGTTTGAATCTAATAGAAGAAGATAATAGAAGTAACTATATTATAATTCTAACCTACGCGAAGGACGGAACCCTTTGCTATAATAAGACATAACTCGCGCTAGCACTAGAAGCACGGCGCGTAGATCTTACCTATTATAGGCTAGCTATAAAAGAGATACAGGATTATAGTAGGCTTAAGGACAAGAATTGCCAAGCGTATAATCTCTACTAAGCCACGAAATTAACAGCACGGGACTATTAAAACCGTATCTAGATTAGTAAGTAGATAGCTCCGCTGCTAATTAAAAAACTATATAAAGATAAGGATTAGGGACACCTAGGGATTACTAAAACAACGCGTTAAATCGCGAACGAATATGCTATTCCTAGGCTACGCTAGGCAGTACCAAAGGTTTTAGGTAATTATTTGGCCTGTTATAAGAACAAGCCTAAGAGATATAAGCCCTACGGCCTCTTATAGCCACTATAGCCACCCCTAAGACTATAGTTAAGCGTGACCATAGACTTTATTATGAAGCTACTAGCATTACTAGCACTAGGGAACAAGAATCCCTACGACTTAATCTTAGTTATAATCTATTAACTTACTAAGGAGTCGAGGTTTGTGTTAATTAGGGAAGCTATGTCAGCAGAAGAACTAGCCTATATAGTAGAACGAGAACTAATATTATAGGTTAGACAACCTAACAAGTTTATTATAGACAGGGCTAAGATATTCACATCGTTATACTAGACCACGTTTACAGCTAAATTAGGGATTAAGCACAAGCTCACGACGAGCTTCTATCCTAAAATAGATAGCTAAACTAAGTAAATAAACTAAACGTTAGAATAGTATCTCTAGATGTATATAAATAAGCTTTAAGATAACTGGGTTAAGCTATTACCAACGGCCCAGCTAGCATACAATAGCGCAAGATCGGCGACTACGGGGTACTCGCCATATTACGCCAACCATGGATGTGAGCCAACGACTTACTAGGATCCATTAGATATCTAGAGCATTGCGAAGAACGCAGCCAATAAGGCTAAACTTATATAGGACCTATATAAAACACTACACGAGAATATCGCGCGACGTAATAAATAAACAGCACAATAAGCAAATAAGAAAAGAATTATAGAACTAACCTTTAAGGAGGGGGATAGAGTCCTCCTCTCGCGAAAAAATCTTAAGATAATAAGGCTAAGCAAAAAACTAGATAACCTTTAAAAGG
>ML976751.1:54835-213044 GCA_010015655.1 Bimuria novae-zelandiae CBS 107.79
GTAGTCCCTGGGACTACAGGGCCTTGGCGGGACTACAAAGAAGGAATAGGCTAGTATATAGTGTAGCGACTTTCCTATTATTGTTTCCTTCCTCGTAGTTAACTTATATATCTTCTGTGCGAGTACGTTCTCCTATATAGACTAATAGTTATCTTATTTATTATAAGATTAGATTATCTAGCCGCGCTAAGTGTCGCATCAACTTGTACTACTAAATAATCCGTGAAGCACCACGATACCTTACCGCCCTAACCCGGATCGGAACAAGGTGTGAGAGCCTCATAACAATTACTATATCTCTAGTATCTATTACACCTTAGCTACGCTATTACTAAAGCACTAGTGCTAGCCCATGCACCCTTACACATTCTATCTATAGCCTCTATTTATATCGCCTTATCTGCCTATATTACTGCTCCTTAGCTATCCTCTTGTATTATACCTAAGTATATACACATTAGCCTAATTAATAAGCTCTTTAAGTTTCTAATCTAGCGAACTATAGTCTCTTATAATATTAAAATAGCTTATCTTACTAGCCTTAGTAATAGCAGCTAGCTAGCTACTATAGACCTTTAACTAGGGGGTTATTACTAAGAATCTAGATTAGATTTTTTTTCTTTCTTTTCTACTATATCATCTCTAATTAGTCCTTATTTTTACTTATTTAGTAGCTATAATAGGAGCTCTAAAAACTAGCGTCTTAATATTTAATTATTTTAGTCGAACCTTATTATATTACGCGCTAACGTATAGCGTCTTAAAACTTACTTATTAATTTAGCTTATATTTTACTTGCGCCTACTAGATCTGCCTTACTTTAGTAGAAAGCCTTATACCCTACGTACTTAGTTATTATTAATTAGGACTAAGTTATATATAAATAGACTTAAAGGTGCTAATGCCTTTAAGTACGTATAGGATAGACTTAAGTAATCTTAGCAAGTATCTATCCTATACCTCCGCTAGGTAGCAAAAGAAGAAGATACTTATTAGCATCTAGAGGATATCTTTTTATTCTTTTAACGTCTATACTATAATCCTAGAGAATAATAGACAGCTATTTAGAGGTTTTTTTTTTCTAAAAAGACAAGGAGTCTTTAATTACCTATCTAGCCTAATTTAAACGCCTTATGTATAAGGCAAAAGCTATATTAAAGCTAGATGTCCGTACGCAGTACGGGCAGCTACCTAATGCGATATCTTAAGATAGGTGACAATGGTTATGTAATACCGCACAGGCAAAGGCACAGACCATAGTCACCGTGCGCGAGCATTAATCCTTATAACCCCCTTTCCTCTGTACGTAGAACAGACAGACAAGACTTAAATACCAGACCCTTTTCTCACCCGTACCATCGTACTACTATCTAGCCCTACCATATCACGATATGCTTGGCTTAGTATAGCCCATTCAATACTAGACTTATTTTATATTATAGTCCTTTATTAAGGACTTTACCTAGCTCTTTACTAGTTACTTAAAGTGTTTATAAACTTTTTATTTAGCTAATTATATAACGCGTATATTAAACACGCATAAAGCCTTAATCGCTATACTTATTACCCGTACTAGAAGCTAGCTTAAAGACTAGAGCTAATAGATATTAATTATCTGTGGATATTAGCACTAGACATAACTTATTTATTAGTATTACCTATTTTATTAGCTTTATCTAGTTAGATTAATTAGCATAAGGAGAAGTATAATTAGTGTTTTTACTATAAAACTAGTAACTACTAAATTAATATCTATTCTATTAAGCTATTTTAATTACAATTATTATTTTCTACCCCTATTATTACTTCGCCTTAGCAACCCTATATAAAATTAACTACTTATAATGGTTACCTTAATATTATATAAGTAGCGATAGCCCACTCCTAAAAGGGGAGTACTATTATAGTACCTATAGTATCTATAACTGTCGGTTCACAGGTAGCAAGGAATGAACAAGTAACTCTCTGTCTTTAGTATCTAGTGTCTGTATTTTCTATGTGTTCTGTAATAGTTCTATATACCTTCCTTCCAGTTCTCGTGGATGTGAGCGAGTACCAGGTGGTGTGGAGGCGAAGGGGTTTCGGTACAGTATCAGGTTAACTGGAAGTAAGGGGGTACAAGGGTATGATTAGGTTACATAGTTCCCTTAGCGCGGAAGGCGAGGCAGTGCAGACACTGGCAACTTTTCTTTTATAGTAAAATAAGTGTGGATTAGGTGTACACTTGCTGGAGAGGCTGTTTGCGAAAGTTGGAAGGTAATAACTATAGTGGTTATCGTAATTATTATTAGAGCTAGTTTATAGGGTCCTTGCGTGTTACCTATCCGTCAACTCGTATACGCAGCGAGTTTGTATTAATAAAAGTTTCTAGGGCTTTATTTAGCGATGTTTTTATTATAGCGTCGGCAGGGTTGTCTTAGCTATTTACCTATCGAACCTTAAATAACTCCCTTCTCTCATAGGATTGACGTAAGGCCATAATATTAATTATTAGTTGTTTTTCCTTAGTCGTTCCTAGCTTGACAATACACTCATACAGTGAGTATGAGTCTGTACAAACTACTAGGGGGAGAGATAGCAGACTAAGCTGCTTTGTAACCATGGCAAGCGTTAAGGTAATAGAGTAGGCGAGGTCAACGCCTCCTACCATTACGTAGATCTCTAACGCAAGGACGCTCCAGGTCACGCGTTTACTCTTCGCGGAGCTCTAGTAAATAAGATTACCGTAAATAGTAAACTCCGTGTTAGCAGCGTCTTCTATAGCTACTATAATTATGTAGCTAATCTAGCTACTTAAATCTTTGTTATTTGCGAAGGAGCCATCAACAAACACAAAGACTTTAGCCTAAGCCAGGTTAAGTGCCTTATAGGTGAGGCCACGATTAAGATTATTTAGTTACTACTATAGGCGTTTATTTAACGCGTTAACGTCATTAATAGTAGGCTCCTAAGTTTGTGCAGCAATAGAGAGGTCAAAAGTCGCCTCTAGTTAGTAGATGCTCGCGATGTAGGCGCCGCGAGCCCTCTACTTAACGTACTATTATTAATAGTTAGCTAAGCTTACGTTAATAAGCTAAATCTTCTTGCCCTAATTCTTTTGTCGTAGTAAGAGCTTGCCAGTGTAATTAATTAATAGGACACAGCTATTAAAAATTAATAAAGTAGTAGGTGTTAGCTTCTCCTTTAGCTTAGCTATAAACGTTAACTCCTTCTCCTCCAGGTCAGAGAAACATTCATCCGCGAGGATAAGTGTGTTATTAGTCTACATGCCTACTATGCCAAAGGCGTCTTAGGTAGTGGTCACAAGCAGGCATGGGTTATATGTTAAGGTTTCTATATAAAGCTTTTCCTTATAATAAGCGCTGTACGTTGCCTACTAATAGGTACCGGCTTCAGCTAGGCCGTATAGGGGCTTCTCAACTATCATAACCGTGCCAGGTAGATACTTGTATTTAATTTCCTTAAGTAAGTGGGCAATAACTACTCGGTTAAGCTTTATGCGTAACTATACATATGCTTAGGTAATATCTCGCAGCTAGAGCGAGATCTCTCTATTTATTAATATAACTCCATTACGCATGAGTGAAGGAGTAATAGCTAGTATAATTCGTTAGCTAGCTTACTAGATAGTTAGCAATTAGGTAAGGATTATTACTTTGCCGTCGTCTTAATAGCCTTGCACTACGAGGCGTGATTTCTCGTATAGGGTAGCAGTAGTCTTACCTTTAATTTCGCGTACTAGTTGCAACTTAAAAATCCGTCCTTAGTGCTTACAGGGATCGTATTACTCAAAGCAAAAGACTCCGTTAGCAATAAAGCTATTAATTTCCTTATTATCTAATAGCTTAAATAGTTAGCTAGGTGTAGTTATCCTTTGCTCTTTACGTAACTAAACAAAAAGTAGCTAATTAGTGTTCTCTTTATGCGTTATAAAGACCTCTATCATGTAAGCTTCGTTAGGCGCTATGTGAACAGTGTACGCTATAGGAGCTACATAAGCTATCCTAGGAGGGTTCGCGCGGGCTATAGTGGCTTTAGGCTTATTCTTGCTACCTTTAGGTTAGCCGCGTTTTTATTAAGGGAGTTTAGAAGCTTATTCTCGATACTAGTTAGTTACACTAGTTTTACTATCTTTGTCCTGGTTATCGTCTCCGTTGTCTAGCATATCTATCGGGTGGCTATTATCCTTATTATCAATCGCTAGTGGCGTGGCTGGTTTGTTGTTTGTCGAGGAGGTATCCGTGTAGTACGGCTTAACAACCGTTGAGCGGAAATTTATAGGGCCATGCGGCAGCTGTATTATACAGGTCTTATTTATTATAGTAATAAGCTTATAGGGTCCTATCCATCCATCCTTCTCGCGCCAGACGCGCACGTTAGAGTTAATAGGTAGTGTAG
Source organism: Bimuria novae-zelandiae CBS 107.79 (assembly GCA_010015655.1). Lineage (NCBI taxonomy): Eukaryota > Fungi > Ascomycota > Dothideomycetes > Pleosporales > Didymosphaeriaceae > Bimuria > Bimuria novae-zelandiae. Next base: position 59,234 of record ML976751.1, read on the forward strand.
TTATTTTAAGCGTCGTAGGTCTATTACGCGTTACTAGCGCATTGTTAATTTGGCGCGTCTTGTGTACCTGTTATACCTCTCTTATAGCCTTTTTAATAACAGCAGCGCGTTGAGTAATTAATAGCGATAGGGGAGAGTCTTCTATTATTTGTAGGTAGGCGCCGAAGATAAGGAGCGTAGGCACTAGGCCATTAGAACCTGTAGTGTCGTTAATAGCTTTAATAGCTATTTGCAAGATAAGCTGCCTGTTTATTATTATAGGTAAATTGGCTTAGATAGTCTTAAAAGCACGTTATAATAGAGCATGGTACCGCTCTACCTTGCCTACGCTATTATAAGCTTCTACAGGTACTTCTTTAATATTAATTAATAGTGACTTAGTAAGTTACTTAAATTTAGTAAAAATAAAGTTCCTGTCGGCGTCATAGATAAGATACTTAGGCAGTCTAAGGTAGGTATTAATCTAGTAATACCGTAGAGCGTCCCAAGTGCTTGCGGCTAATACATCTTTAAGGAAGCGAGTAGCTTAAAAGGCAATCGCGTCGTTAACTACATATAAGATAGGTTTTCTATTCAGGTACATAATATTAATAATTACCTTGTAGTTAAAGTCTAGGTCTAGTTTCTTAAGCTTAAATCTAAAGCGTCTAGGTGCTTTCTGATTTAGTTAGCACTATTAGCAGTACTTAACGAGCTTATTAATAAGCTCCTTATAGACGTTATTATGGCCAGCGCGAATAAGCAAGTCGTAGAGCTAATAAGCTAATAGGTAGCTAAATTGTTAGTAGAGCTAGCGTAGCTTAGTCTCTATAAGGTGGTAGCTGGCGGCTGCGGTGCGTTCAGGTTAATTCACAAGGAGCCATGGATAGCCCCATTTACGTATAACTAGGTGTAGCTAGTTACCCTGGACTAGTACGTTGCGCAGGTTATCATATCTAACGCCTAGTCTATTTATATTGGCTAGACAGAGTAAGAATAGCGTATTAGTAGGTAGCACGTGGAACGTAACTTTACTAATTACTATGTCGACGTATAGGGTGCCTATGGATGTAATTGCCTAGCCTCTACCAAAGCGGATTTAGTGCTGCTCGGCCGTTAAGGTATCTATTTGCAAGCTTGTGGCTGCCTATAGAGTAGTTACTTGTAGTTCTCTAGCTATCGAGACGCCTAAGGCTCCCGTGTTAGGCATAATGCCCTAAAAGACTTTCTTATTATATTGATCTTTAAACGTAAATATAGTGGCGAGCGTGTTATTTATAGCCCTAAACGCGTTAATTCGTGTAGTCGCGTGATATACAGCTTGGTCGTTTAGGTAGGTAATTATCTAATTACCGTTAATTGTACTAGAGAACTTAGTAATAAACTAATCTCCCTTAGTTATTATTTCCGTAGCGAGCATCTGCTAGGCCTTATTATTAATTTTAATACCTTCGTACTTAGTTAAGAAAGCGTAAAAGTTAGTAACGTTAGGTTGCGCGTTATATAAGTAGGCTAACGCTATCTAATAAAATCTATAATAGGATTGCTTGCGCTTATCCCTAGAGTGCTTTATTAACTAGTAGCTAGGTTTACTGCAAATAAAGCATTTCTTTTAAGATTATAGTTACTTAGGTGGCAGTGGCTGTTAGAAGGGTGACCCTTAAGAGTTACCTTAATAGGGTCTATAGTTATTAACGTCTTGCGGCGAGAAGCGCGACAAGAATCCTTATAATCTATTACCTTAACCTCTCCGCGAGCCTTTACCTCTATAGGTCCTATTAGTCTAGTACTGCTTATAGCTATTTACGTTAGGGTCGTCCTTATAGGGGTGTTAGAGGTTATAGTAGTTCTAATACTCCTTATTAGTAGTATATTACGTTAGGCTTAGATTGCGCGCCTCGCGCGAGCGGGTAGTAGCGCTAATAAATAAGTATAAAGTAGAGTAGAGGCCTTTAAAAGTAGGCGCTAGGGCGAAGAGGGCAAGGTTATAGTCCTTAATACTACTATACGCGTTAAGTAGTTATTCGCGTAGCACGTTATTACCTTAGTAGTTATAGCCTAGCCCGCGTTAAAGCTTCTGGAGCTTGTTAATAAGTAATTAGAGAGCATTAAGACAAGATTTATTAGGGTAGGCGCTAATTATACGTGCCAGCGTGGTTATTCTCCACTCGCTAAGGTATAATTAACAATTCTCCTTATTATAGAAGTGGCTCTTCGTTATACCTATTATTATCTTAAGATTATAGCCCTGACCCGCGAAGCAGTTATAGTAGTAGTTAAACGCTCTATCTTTTAGCATAATAGAAAAAGCTCGATCCTAGTATTGCTTAGGTAGCCCTATCTTGCTGCAATTGTCTTAGAAGATTCTAAATTTAGTGTTAAACACGTTATACAGCTTACCTCTAAAGCGCTTCTTATTGTCGTATAGCTTGCAGAGGTCTATAATAAGTTAATATATGTTATTAAGACGTGTGGCGTCTGTAGGGCTTTCGTGCTGCAGATAGGGGTTGTACGTATTGTACTAGTTTAGCTGCTGCGTAGAGGATAAAGGCGCGTTGTGCTGCTAATAAGGGGGCAGGTATGTGGTGGGCTACTATTTTGGTAGAGGTATAGGTTAGTAGATAGTGCGTGCTATTAGAGCTAGTTAAGGAGAAGCAAGGTGCGTAGAGGGTTATTAAGAAGATTACTATAATAGAGGCGTATTATATAGAGGTAATGTCGCAAGATTTAGATTAAAGCGCGAGTTAAACCTCTTGTTTATTTTAAGCTAGTGAGCAACCTCTTTATTAGTCTATTCGTAATAGTTACCCTGCAGCGCTTCTACGATATTATAGGCAATTAACTTGCTATCCTTAGCTATAAAGACGCCTTACTTGCGTAGGTAGTCTCGTAATTTAGTAACAAAAGATTTATTGCCTTTGTTAAAGAGTTCTTTTAGCTATCCTTTAAAGATAACAGTTATCTGCTCCTATAGCTTATAGTCCTCCTATTCTTTGTTTCGGGAGATCCGGTAGTAGAAGAGGATGTATGTATTTACACTCTTTATGTTAATTTTCGTGATGTCTGTATTCTTATTAATATTAAGGGGCTGGCCCTAGCTATCCTTGTTAATAAGCGCCTGTTCTTCCTTCGTAAGGTGGTTAGTAAAAGGCATCGTGGGAAAGCAATTTAGGGGTCGTGAGGCGTCTCTTTAAGAGAGTGAAACGCAGGTTTATTAATAGTACTATTAGCAGCGGGTACTATAGAGCGTGATAGACAGGGACTTAGGTAAACGCTTAGAGTCCTTGTTACTTAGTGGTAGGCTACAACGCGCGAGCTTCCGGCGAAGGCGTAATAGACACGGAGACCTAGGTAAACGCTTAGGGTCTCGTTAGCACACGGTTTAGGGTATCGCTATACCCCTCGTCGTGTCTCTTCTAGTTCTCCTTGCTGTCTGTGGTTATCTCTCATAGCATCGACTGTGAGGGTAACCACTAATCAGTGTCGGTTCACAGGTAGCAAGGAATAAACAAGTAACTCTCTGTCTTTAGTATCTAGTGTCTGTATTTTCTGTGTATTCTATAATAGTTCTATATACCTTCCTTCCAGTTCTCGTGGATGTGAGCGAGTACCAGGTGGTGTGGAGGCGAAGGGGTTTCGGTACAGTATCAGGTTAACTGGAAGTGAGGGGGTACAAGGGTATGATTGGGTTACACAGTTCCCTTAGCGCGGAAGGCGAGGCAGTGCAGACAATAACACTTTAACTATACTATTACTAAAGTACTTACGCTAGCCTGTATACTCTTATATATTTTATTTATAGCCCCTATTTATATAGCCTTATCTGCCTATATTCCTACTCCTTAGCTATCCTCTTGTATTACACCTAAGTATGTACACAGTAGCTTAGTTAATCAAGCTCTTTGAGTTCCTGATTTACCGACCTGTAGCCTCTCGTGACAGTTAGGTTAGGATTACGTTTTAATACTAAAATATTAGGTTAAGGTTAGATTCTTATATAATATAACCTAATCCTAACCTAATCCTGACCCATGTACCAGTCTAGATACTTATATAGACTTTAATATTCTTTATATTATTACTAACGCCTAGAGATAGCTAAAATTATAGTTTTTAAATACTATAAATAGTAAAGGCGCTCTTAATATTACTAATTAAATAAGTAAGGGACTATAGCTGGTGTGATAATACTAATTATAAAGTTTTCGCGTAGTATATAGCTATCGCGAGGGTGTTGATAGACTCTGTACTAAGTATTATAAACTCTACTTAATAGGCTACGAATTAGTATAATAGCTATAAAATAGATTAGTGAATTTAGTAAAAGTTAGACGACTTTTTTAGCTTTACTATAAATAATTTTAATATTATTATTAGTACTAAGTTTTTTTTTATCGCGTACTTTAATGCACATTTAAAAGTTTACATAAAAAAAATTTATTACTAGTAGCTATGTAATAGCGTTATAATTAATAGCGATAGGGTGAAAGACATTAATTAGTAAATTATTATATTAATTAAGTAATAAGACTCTAATGGTACTAAAAATAGTAATAATATTAAACGTTCTTAGAGGTGCGTAAAAGGCACGCGATATTATTAAAAAGATCTTATAAAAAATAATTATAAGTAATAAGTTAAGTATGTAAGTAGGCAATATAGTAGTAAAACTAAGGGAATTAGTTAAAGCTATTTCTAAAAATTCATAAAAAGAGTCGATTAATTACTTTTTAAAAAATTATAGTATTTTAAATTTTTATCTAAAACTATTTATTATATAGAAATTTAAGTCTTACTTTTAAGCTAAGCTTTACTTTAGTTTAAAACCTTTATTAGTATAAAAAACTTAAGTAAAATTATATATAGCGTAGTAGCTAATGCTCTTACGTAATAACTAGCTATAACTTATTATAATTAAATTAACGTAAAAGGGAGAGGGTAGGTTATAAAAAGTATATGAAAAACTTTAAGTTAAAGCTAATGAAGTACTAAAACTTATAACGGTAGCCTATATACTAATAGCGTAGTTACTACTTTTAAGTTATATACTCTGAATTATCTATAGCCTACACAAAATTTATCCTTATTATATATAAATTAGTCTTATTCTTCTAAAAAATGTTACTTTTACACTAGTATATGTATTATTTAAAAAATATAGTTTTACTACGCCTTACGTAGCTAATATTTTAGCGTAAACGACTAAAGTGCTTTTACTTAAAAGTATTTAATTTAAAGATTTTTAAGCTTTTTAACGTGATACTATTATAAACCCTTTTTACTTATATAACTTACTCTTTCTCTTCTACACATTACTTTCTTAAATTACTTATTTATATAATACTTATATTTTTATTACTATTGCCTTGCGTAGTACCGTCCTATTAAAGATTCCTATTAGTTCCTAGTTTTTTATAATTATAACTTTTTAAGAGAAGTTCTTTTAACGCTTATACGTATATACTAATAACGTATTAAAATTCTCCTTAACGCTATCTTTTTTATTAATTAAGTTATATATAGCTATAAGGACATATATAAGCTTAACCTATGTTTTTATATTAAACTTATAAAGTCTATTAAAACCTTATTAGTAACGCTTAAAAACGCTAAAGTACTACTTAATAAGATTTTTTAGCAATAAATAATAATAGTTAAATAACTTTTTTAGTATTAATAACTATTTATCTAGCACTTACGCTATTCTTTAAAGGTAATACTATACGCCATAGTATAGTATAAAAGTAATATTATTATTTATATGCTTAGCGTTAGCTAGGTAATACTTACCTAATAGTGCTATAAATTGGTATTAGTAAGTATTTTATTATATTTAGTTATTTTAAGCACTACCCTCTTAGCTAGTGTAATGAGGTAAGCGCCCCGCTTACTAAGCCAATACTATGTGACTTCCTCACCTGCACCAAAAGGTATGCACGAGAATACTTAAGCCAAGTATTACTCGTATAGTATAATATATATAGGATATACTAGGGTCAGCCACTAGCGCTAGTGTTTGATTCTAGCCTAGCCGGAACCTCTATAAGCGAGAGAAGGCCACGTGTTCGATCGTGCCTATCTCGTTACAGCTAGCTAGTATAAATATAAAGTTTATATTAAAATTAATAACTACTAACACGTCTTATAACAAGTATTTATAGTAGTTTTAGTATTACTTTTAGTTCTTAAAGATAGTATATATTTTAGATTATCGTAAATAGCCTTAAGGATGTTACTAAAAAGTAATTATATTACTTTTAGGTATAACTAAAGTACTATAATAAAAACTTTATAAAAGTTACTACTAGCGTTAGTTAAAGTTAAGCTAAGTTTTTATATAGATACGTAGTAATTATGCTTAGTAAGTGCCTATAGTAGTGCTTAGCTTTCGACTAGCCAGTACCCTACGCGTAAATATATAGAAAGGTAAGTACATTTTCCTCTACCTTAGTTATTTAGCTATCTTTAACGTGTAGCCTATAGTTTTTAATAAGCTATTTAAACGCCCTTTACTATAATTAGATCCTTTTATATAAATATAAGTTATTAGTAAGGCACTTAGTTAGCTATACTACCCTTATATATATATTATCTTTATAAGGGAGGTAAGGGCTATCTTAGCTAGGCTGGTAAATAGGTTAGGATTAGGTTAGGGTTAGGTTCTTATGTAATATAACCTAACCCTAACCTAACCCTAACCTAACATTTTAGTATTAATATAGGATAAGAAAGTATAACCTTTTTTTTATAAAGGTATTAAAGGCTTTGGCGTTACTAAAACTTATTATTATAATAAATAGCTATTATAATTAAATTATTAATAACACTAAGAAATCCTCTATATACTAAACGTTAGGCCTAACCTAATATAGTTAGTATAATTTTAACCTAACCCTAAACTAATACTTTAATAACCTAACCTTAGCCTAATACTTTAATAACCTAACCTTAGCCTAATATCTATGCGACCCTAACCTAACCCTAGTCTAATATTTATGTAACCCTAACCTTACCCTAACCTAAGCTTAGTAACCCTTGACCTATTTACTAGCCTAATCTTAGCAGCGTTAATTAGTACTAAAATTATTACTATTAATACTTTTATAAAGCTTATAAAACTCTTTTACTAAGTATTACGAGAGTTAAAAACGCTAAAATCATATAATATTAAGTTTAAAATTTTAAGCTAAGTTAAAATTTTAATCTTACTCTTAAATAGGTATAAATAAGAATTTTATTAATACAAGTAAGGGTTAATTTAGCTAGGGCTATTTCATAAGACAGGACTTTTATTTATAATAATAAAATTACGCTTAAACTAAATACGACATTAATTTTATCTTAGTCTACCCACTTTTAGTATAGTGAGATGAAATCAAGGTTGAGATTGCGACCACCGAACAGGCCCTTAGGCGATCACTACCTACGTTTTGCGTCATTATCTCCTGATGAATTATTCAAAAAACTGAATGAAATAAATAACTGTATGACTATTCCAACAGATCACTTTCTCGACAAACGTAGAGCGATTGTTTTTCCAACTAAAACAACGCAAGAACCAGCGCCCCAGCAGGAGACCTACCATCAGAACGAACTTCTAAAGTCTACACACACTGGCGCTTCGCATCGTTGGTCCCGTAATCATCATACGTGACTCGCTTGCCCAAAGCAGTGCCAAAGCTACCAGGTCTACCATCGCTCTGCTCATGAAGCCAACCGGCTGGCATTTGAGTCTCATATGCGGATGAGCCACCATACTGTGTGGCACTCATGTCCTCTGCATGTCCTTGTCCAAGAGCCTCTCGATACGCCCTTAGCTCTTCCTCCGTCTTTTCCATCTTCACTCGCTCCGCAAGCTGCCTCCTCCGCCTCTGGTCATTTGATCCCTTTTGCGAATCCTTCTCTTTGTCATAAGAAAGAGGATGGTTGACAAGCAATCTGATCTTCCAATCCTCGTACAACACATCCTTGCAAGCGCGCTTGTTCCATGACAGCACCTTGACCACGTTCTGTATGCGCTCCTCACATGTCGCCGTCCGATCAGGCTCTAGCTGCTGGCTGGCCTTCAGCGCTTTGTTGAATTGAGCGGGTCCACGGAAGCCGTTTGTGCAGCGGTCGATAAGCGCGCTGAAGATCTCGCGGCAGCATGCTTCGACTAGAAGAGAGTCGATTGCGTCGGAGGAGAACAGACGGCGGTGGTGCGAGGTTGCAGTATCTTTCACATCTTTCGTATTGGCCATGGCACGAATCAGTTGATCTACCCAGGCTTCGGCATTTGCTTCGACATGTGCAATGGTATCATCAGTGTTTGGGTCAATGTAAGGCGGTTCATAGACTTTGCGTCGATACTCGCGTGCTTGTTGCCACCGATCTGTTCGTATGCTGTTGTGCGGCTGTTGAAAAGATGTTTGGGGGGGATGATAGTCAACACGAGGGCTTGGCGTGTCTTGCCACGGTACAGTTGCCTCGTAGCCTGATGAGAGTGGTTGGTTGCTATGTTGTATGTACGTGCCCTGTGGAATGGGTGATTGATTAAATGCTGGTGTCTGTGCCAATCTCTGGCTAGGTGATGGTTGCGTCGGCAATGTTAGCATAGGTCCAGGAACGTGAGCGAAGCTTCCTTTAGGCAGGAGCCGTTTAACATGGTGATCGGTGGATGTCCATTGCTGAACGTTTGGCGTTATCCTTGTCTGTGGTGGTGAAATCTGCTTTTCCCGAGCGTCTGTTGACGTAAATTGGACGTGTGAAAAGTCTTTCATAGTTGACGATGGTCCATATGATGGTGGACTGCCTTCTAGGGGAAGTGATGGTAGGGAAAAGCTTTTAGAGGCTTCTCGATTGTCAGTAGGATCGTTGCCTGCCCAAAAATAATGCACGCCGTCTTTTGAAACTTGATTGCTGTCGTAGTTGCGGGGATTGATGTAATTTTGGGCCATGTGCCCTATGGCGGTCGGATTATAAAATATTAGGGAGATGGATGAAGTCCCTAGCTGTGCAAGCGAGGTATGAAATTTCTGTGTATGACAGAGCGTTGTTTGGTGCTATGATTCCGAGAAAGATGATTAAGTTGAAGATTTGAGGCGTATAGTGGAGGAGTTCATATATAGATTTATCTAGATGTACGTGAAGGCCCGCTGTGTGACGAGATGCAGCCACGATCTTGAATTGAGGCACAGTAATGCCATTCAAGGTGGCCGACATGGTCTCGTGTGCGCTTATCATCGGTTCCCATTGAACCAATGGTACAAGCTACCTGTCTTGATATCTTCACCCCAGGGGCAGCTGAATGGCCTATCTCTAACTTCCAAATTTTGCTCAACTCCTTTGCCGCCAGTCAAAGACTGAAGCCAACACATAAAATCCATCTTCGCAACTATTAGAGAAATATCTCTTCACTATTTCTTAAAATAATACACTAAAAATGACTGATATCAGCAAGTAGAGAATTGTTGGATATGTACGAGAGAAGTAGAATATTTAAGGAGCATGTTTGTTAGCTCATTCAATGTCGAGTCTTCATAGCAACTCTGCTCCTTCTATTTTGGTCGGCACACAGATATCTTCAATCAGGACGGGATAATATCTAGCAGCGATTGAATGGGTGGGCGAAGAATTGAGACTGGTGCAAGTAGTCAACATTGAATACAATGAAAACAATTGCTGCGGCGGTCTGACTTGTCGTTGGGGCGGAGTGAAGCAGGTTGCGGTTTTGGAGTTATCTTGCAGGGAGGAAGTAGCGCAGGTGGCGCTTCGCGTGATGATTAGCGCACCACTTCGTGGTTTCCCTGGAAGGAAACCCGGAAAGCATCAATGCAGCCATGAATGTCTCATTTGAATTTATGGAAGCGCTGTTATCATCACGTGAAGATCGTCATGCAGCTCGCTTATTCAAGGGCTGAAACTTCAAGGGGCAGAACGCTGCACCTCCGCATTCACGACGTCCTCTCACCTACAGATCTCAATTGTCACCTTTCACGTTCTTTCCTGATGTGGTTCATCACCTGTTATTCCTGTTTGCGAGCCGTGGTTCTTGCACCTCTTGCACTATGACGATGGCTGCCATGTTCAAGCTTCCGCTAAAACAGCGCGAGCGCTTACGAGGCCATTGAAAAGGTGTGAGACGTTGCACGTTCGGAGCTCAGGCATCCGTAACGCAGCGTCTCAGGCCTGTCAGAAGCCTCAAGCCATCGACGAGTAGGTAATGCCATATAATCCTGGGTTCCTGGCGTGTGGCCTGATTTTCTTTGCCCTCCCGTTCGCTACTTGCTCCACCACTTCCTCAGGCGTCGATTTCCCTACCCTAAACACTTTTTTTTTTTTTTCATTTCTTGGTGCTGGCTCACTTTTAATACTTTAATACTATCTTTCTATCCATCACAAGCTTGACGCTGAATATTACCGCCGATCCTCACCATGCATTTCCTTGCCAATGTCCTCGTTTTCTCGGCCTTCAGTGTTGCCATGGCGGCACCGGAGAAGTTCCCGGCGGCCGTACTCGTCCAACGCCAGACAAACCCTCCTCCAACATCTCAAGGCGGCGACGCATGCCTCGACTACTCCATTACCGCCAATATGTCAACTATCAGCGCCAACTCTTCGTACCGCACCGCGTTTATGCAAAAGGCACCTGTCGGAACAATCATCACTGCGCGAATGCTCAATGCGGCCCAAGCCAAGCTCCCCAAACTTACGGCAGACGTCAACCTCAACCAACAATGTGGAAATCTTACCGAGCTCGCACTGACGGAAGCCGCTAACAACTTCACCAAAGGAATCGTCGCGCAGTTCACTACCGAAGGGCTGCCCGTCGGTATCAAGGCTGGTCCCGAGCTGATTGTCATTATTTTGGCCATTTGCAGCATTCTCTCTGGAACCTGGATTTTCGCTGGATGATGTGTCAGAGGTACTACTATGTGTTGTTTAGGATAAGATATAACGAGGCGGATTCGGTACGGGAGTGCTCAGGCCTATGTTTCCTCACCATTTCAAATGCTTTATACCAATTGAGCTACCCAAATTCAAACACAATTGCGAGGAGGTACCATGCAGGACATGTCCCTGGCCATCTTGCTCCAAGAAACCCCAATACCGGGTATTCGTTTCCATGATTACTTGCGAAACACATCAAGAGGTGTTTGTCCATGTCCAAAGTTGCCAAAGGCGAACGAACAGCCGAAGTAACACTGAGACCTCCAATCAGACGCTGTTGGTACCTGTTGCGTAATCGAAGACGTTTACCCATGTACAGTATGTACTGTAAGTTGTTCTTACCCATTCCGGGTTAGAGCTTGATGTGGATATCTCAATCTAATCACGTCGTCAATGATAACGCGTCCTGCGTCTCTCGCAGTTGCTCCAGTCAAGAAGAAGGATTTTGTCACACATGGATCCCAACCTTCTAATGGACGCTTCATACCGACGATACCTAGGTATCGGACGATGCGTACTGCACCCTCACTTCTTGGATTCGTCGCGAGAAATGCCATCCCCAGCGGCCGGTATCTCGGGAAGTAGTAAGATAAGCATTGCCGGGCGCGATTTGCCTTTACCCCTTGCGCTTGTTCGTAGCCGTGTAGGGATTCTCAGGGCTGACAGATCAGCGGCGCAATTTTGAATTCCTTTCCCCTCCGAGTCAGTAAATAGCCGTCGTGCCCACTACGGTGGCTCAGAATTCCAGCCAGCCGTGGTATGCAAATGATACGATGGCACACTGCCAAGATCCGAGAACTGCATGCTCCGCGATTTAGCGACGGAGTGCAATCTTCAGGGGGCTAGCGCAAGCTGTCAAATTTTTTTTCTCTAACGCTGACTTGATCGGCTAATGGCGTCCGAGTGTTTCACATAGGGCCACACGTTATGCCGAACGTGGTACCCTTATCTCCACTGCGAAAGATGTGGGAGCCGCAAACTTTGTTCTTCAGGGCTGGATCCCGATGGTCGTTTAACAAGACAGGCGTCCTGGACGATCTGTGGATGTCCTCGCCAGGTTCCCGGGCTCGTAGTGCTACGGAGTGAAGTCGCATTCTCGTTACGACGCTCCTCGTTCACTCTTTGTAGAGCTGCTGGAGAGCAGACCTCGCTTTGGTCATGTCGGGTTTTGCGGACCTCTACGCGCATCCCCCAGACCACAATGACCCCATTCCGGCATCGAACCGCCCTGCAGCCATCTACGGTGCGACTTTGCCATTCCACGTGGGAGCCCCATTGCCGAATTTACTCGTCATTGAGTGACTGACACCTGCTAGATCTTGACTTGGGCTGCTGTCGCCTTCCGCTTGTACACAAGATACAGAGTGGTACGCGAGCCGGGATGGGATGACTATCTAATTATAGGAGGTGCCATCTTCAACCTCATGTCTTTGATTACGTTCTACATCTGTACGACTCATCCACAATCGCATATGCTACGTCATCTAACATGGCCCCCCAGGTGTCCATTTCGGTCTCGGCAAGCATATATTCAACATTCAGCCTAACCACTTCATCACTATGTTCAAACTCCTCTACGTCCAAACCGCGAGTTACTACACATGCGCCGGCCTCGTCAAACTCTCGTTACTCTGCCAGTACCTGCGACTGTTCAAGAAAGGAGCGCTCCGGTACATATGCATCGGACTCCTGGTACTGACCAGTCTCTGGTCGTTCCTCTGGTTTCTCCAAGGCTGGTTCCCCTGCTTTCCCGTATCCGGCTTCTGGAACCGACTTTCGCAACCACCGCCCAAATGCTGGGGCACTAGCATCGCCGACATGAAACTGTCCAAAGCCGCCTTCGTCGGGTTCGCCGCGAGCAATATGACCCTCGACACAATCATCTTCTTTATCCCTGTAACCCTGTACCTTAACCCTGGTATAGCGACGAAGCAGGCTGTCGCTCTCATCACTCTTTTCCTGCTCGGGTCAATGTACGTCGAATTACTCTCACCCACGCAAGTCTGCACCTTCCACTGACACGCTTGCAGAGTGCTTCTCATGTCGATCCTCCGGCTCTGGACAGCAGTCCGCAACGACAGGGGCGGCGCATCCACCATGGACTTCACCTGGTGGTACCCGCTCACGATGATCATGGCCGCGCTCGAAATCGACTTCGCGATAATCTGCGCGTCGATCCCGATTTTCTGGCCCGTCATCGTCGCCTCGCTACCGCAAATCTTCGTCACGCAGGAGGTCCGCGTGACGCATCACGAACGTCTGCCCGACGGCGCACATATGGAGTACGAGCTGGGGAGGACATACTCGGTGAAGAGCAATGGAGGGGATAGTCAGGAGAATTTGACGAAGATAGAGGGGCATGCGAAGACGGATTATACCGATCAGCTTGTGGTGGATCATGTTACGGGTAAGATAAAGAGCAATACGGAGGTGGTGGGGTATCAGAAGAAGAAGAAGAAGAGGTAGAGGTAGCGGTATTGCTTCGAGCCGGATAATGAATCTATCATGGTATGAACGCTTTATGCAGTGTCTGCACTCTGCCTGGGTCAATGTGTTTAAACGCAAGAGCCACGGAAGTTCATTTTCGTTGCGACATCCCAACCCCCGTCTTCCGATCTCATGATCCTCCGCCAACCGATCTTCCCAGAAGATCTCATACCCACAACCTTATCCCATCACCGTACCCCCTCGATTCGTCCACCGCCCCAAACTACGAAGATCCAACCAAGCCCTATCTCCTCACCCCCTCCGTTTTAAACCCCTTAAGTTCCCGCTGCCGCTCCGCAAACAAAACCGCAAGCTCCGCGTCTAATTCGCGCAACCTGCGCAGAAACTCGACTTCTTCTTCTCTGAGACGTTGAAGGTCACTGCTACCTTCCTTGATAGCAGCTACGTCGTTATCACGAGCGGCTTGGGGGTCCTCCTCTGCGTCTCTGCGAAGCTCAAGGTCACTGATATTTTGCGTGAGGGCAGCTACATCGTTGTTGTGAGCGTCTTGTCTCCTTGGAGGTCGTTGCTCGGTGGGCCCATATGTTGCATCAGGCGTGGATGAGGCAGCGTTTGGTGAAGACATGCCGTATCACAGGCGGAAGGGCCTGCAGTAGAGAGGGAAAAGCCCGCATAAGGAATATACACGGCGGCATTTCCATACACGGTGTGAGACCCTGCGATACCAACGCGCAAACAATACGGAAATGCACCTGCGTGTATGGCATTTGTCTTGGGCATTGATCCATGGAAATGAGCGGGCGAGTTCTTCCATTCCCACGCTGGGATGTTCACGAGTTTTCCTACTTGCTAGACAGCGCCAGAGACAGGGTCACCTACGCTGGACGGCGATATGTTATATAAGCAGCCCGTGACCGTATGTCAGACAGCCTCGCGCTCAACACCCTCCTCAGCACCTACTCGCGCACACGCGGTGGTCAAGACTCAGGCAGCATATCCACCCACGGGGATTTCACCTCGCTCACCCTCTCTTTCTCGCCGGTCCACCACCGCGCTGCATCATTGTCTGGCCCATCTTTATACAAGACGCGCTCCATGCGCGTCAAAGTTGTTTTCAATTGGCCTTTCAGCGTTTCCGTTCTACTGTATCCAGAACAATTTACCCAAGCCGTAGCCAAAGACAGGTACATTTCCTGCAAACGGTTGAGATCTGCAATGTCTTATGGTCAGCCATTTCGCCATGCGGGTAAAGGAATCACAGTAGGGGAGCTTACCCATCCGCGGCCAGCCTTTAGCAATGACCGCCTTTAAACAATTAGTCGCTACCAGCGGCAGGTCAATGTACGCTGGGCTGAGTTTGTCGCGCAGGATTTCGTGGAGCAGGGCGACGATATCGCTGGCGTGCTTGACACATTCAATTTCTAGGACAACGATGAGGCGGGTCAGGTTTTTCAAGACGAGAGTCGCGAGTTCAGGGTACGTCACTGGGGTTGGCGCGTGCCGAAGGACGGCTATGGTACCTTGCCACACAATCTTGTCGAGGAAGCGAATGTCCTTGTCATCGAGGGTGGCATTGCTGGAATCCGTCGAAGCAGTCCCGCGCTCGTACACGTCGATCCTTTCCTCTGCTAAAGGTACGAATGAACACAACGCCGGATACACATGTTCGAGCAGCCTGGCCGATTCTTCCGCCGGTGTCAATGTGGGCAGATAGTTGAAGAAGTGGAACAGATCCTCTGTAAACAAGTTTCGACACTCTTCCTTGATATTCGGGGGTGCCTTTCTCACTAGCTGGGTGATGACCTGGCAGGCTTTCGCATTCCATTTGAGATCGCTATCCTCCAGCATCCGGAAGATGGGCGGCCGAATCATCCGAAACCATTCTCGGAGATCTTTCTCGTCCATCGCCCTCACGCACCACTGCAGTAGTTCAAAGAACGTGCTATTCTCCCGGTCCTTCCATGGTGCTGGAGCGTCACTATCCGTATGTTCTGTCTTAATCTGTGAAAAGAGAGGGCGGATCGTAAGCGTCAGGAAATGGGAGATGAGGTTCGAGGGGAGCTCACTTTTGCTCGTTTTTCTTACTTCCTCGATAGCCTCAGCTGGATCGGTAATGGATGGATTGCGCAACTGCCAGGCTAGGACCACGTCGAGAGCGTCCTTCATCCACGGACCGGGCTTCACTTCGAGAGCATTGGCAAGCTGCGTGCCGTTCACGAGGGGCTTGACGTTGATGACGTCGAGAAGATCGAGATCGGTTATGAGCGTGACGAAGTTGGCATATTGATCAAGCACACCTAAACCCGGTCAGTCGATGCATCGGAAGTGTGCAAGTGAGGATACATACTATCAGTAGATTGAGAACCATATACAATCTCGTGCAACATCGAAAAGAAGACCTGTAGCCTCCACGTGCGACCCCATTTTCGTAGAGCCATGCCAATCTTTTCCCTTTGAGCAGGCGATTTAGGGTCTTCCTTTGCGAGCCGCTTTTGGCACTCTGCAACCAACTGCGAGATCGACTCGTAATGATCCGAGGAAGCCGCGATGACATCGCACACTCGATTAGGTGCTTTCAACCCTTCCTGGGTTACGAGGAATGCCGCATGAAGCGGAGCCCTTGACTTCTTTGGTGGTGAGATCTTGGGTGCATCGGCCCAAGGAATGACGGCCGCGCAGACCCATGCCAGATACTTCTCTTCAGACTCCGTCCCTGAAGCGGGCAGTAGGATCTCTGGAATGATTCGACGCTTTGAATCTTCTTTCTCGCCGAGCCACGATGTCATGAACTGGTATCCTTTGCGATAGTATGCGATATCAGGTTGGAACTCAATTTCCCGAGTGGGATCGGTGAAGATGGTATCGTAGAGACCCGCCTCGTCGATCAGGCGTAGAGCCATGCCCGGATCTGGACCTTTCAACATTTTCTCCATTTCGATACCCACTCTCTCGCGTTTGATCTTGATTTTCAGGGCTTCTTGAATATCTTTGTTCGCCATAGCCTTGGCGGTGTCCGGGTCGAGCGTATAATTGAGTCGACTTGCGAAGCGAATCAACCTGAGCACTCGGAGTGGGTCGTCTTTGAAAGTCTGATAGGGCTCCAGCGGGGTCCGGATGATCTTTGCTGCCATATCTTCGAAACCACGCCTCGTGAAGTCCTCGATCTCCTGAGTGTGCAGATTGTAGAACATGGCGTTCACAGTAGCGTCCCGTCGCATCGCATCTTCCTCTGCCGTACCAAATTCCATTTGGGGGTTGCGGCTAACCTCATCGTACGTCTCTTTACGAAGATTGACCAGATCGAGATCGATGTCCATTACTTTGATAGTCGCAGTCTCCAGGTTCTTCGAGGCCTCGGGGTTCGCCTTGATGGTGTGCAGGCCAGACATGATCTTGCTACTCTCGGACGAATCAAAGGCGTGTTTCTCAAGGTTGCCTGGCATCTTCAGATATTCCAGCATCTTCAAGCCAAAGTTCTCGCCCGTCATCTTGTTGATGGCGACGTCGACATCGTGGCTGTCAACGCCGAGCAGCTTGTCGCGAACCCAGCCACCCGTCCATCGCAGTACGATCTTTTCCTGGGCGACTTGTTCAGGCACAGCGACTCCAGTAGTGGTTGCTTCAGGGAATGGGCCCTCGTCGTCAATGTAGGCAGCAACCGCAAGGAGCAGGTCTCGAAGCTTGGTCTCTTCTTTGGTCAACTCCAATGTTTTTGGATTTGCGCCTACTTGAGAATCCATGCCGCTATACGATTGTATGAGGCGAGGTTCAGCAGGTCCGGTTTTTCGCCGTTTGGCTATCGGCTCTTCTTGAGGTGACGGCAACCTTTCCACAGGCATACGAGAGAAAGGGTGGAGGGACAGGACTCGACGAGAGACGTTGAGAGAATTCGGCTGTTGGAGCTTAGGTCGTGGTATAAGTGAGAGTTTGCGAGGCCTGGTGTACGAAATTCCTCGCGGTGGACAAACACGGAAGGCACGACTCATCAGCAGCGGCAGTCAAACGCGCCGCCTCTCAGGGTAGAAGTCTCTGGGGCGGACCTAAGCACAGACGTTCCGGCTTTAGAGTCGGAATATTGGTCCGGGATGGAAAGCAGAGCCAAAGGAGCGTGGTCAAGGTGTTCGCGGTTGATGGAGGTGCGTTGGTTTCGTCCAGTCAGGTTGCAAGGCGGCCGCATCGGTCATCGTCACCTTGCGAAGTCCCAAACGCCATACGGCGCATTATAGCTACCTGCTGCCCTCAGTCTCGTGGCTCAGGATAATCACTACAGAAGCCGTTTGTACCGCAATTCTTGTACATGCCGGCACTCCCAGGACTTTCGCGCGATCCGTCAACCTCGAGGGCGCCCCGCCCGAACCCCCCATGAAGCCCATGCAAGATGCCACGCCGAAGCCTCCCAAATATCCCGCCGACCTGGAGACGTCGCTGATACTGCCCAAGCAGCGAGGGTCGCCCGCCTCGTCGCTTGCATCCCTGCCGTACCGCACATCGAATCCGTCGCTGCATAAGCTGTTCGAATCGACCGCCTCAATATCGACGTCGCGCCCCAGCTCTGGCAGTGCAACACCGACCGCCTCCGTAATCCATGGCTCTGTCTTCTCTCCCGGATCAAGACAAAATGGCACAGGGAC
The DNA here is from genome assembly GCA_010015655.1 of Bimuria novae-zelandiae CBS 107.79. Classification (NCBI taxonomy): domain Eukaryota; kingdom Fungi; phylum Ascomycota; class Dothideomycetes; order Pleosporales; family Didymosphaeriaceae; genus Bimuria; species Bimuria novae-zelandiae. The sequence continues at coordinate 77,221 of ML976751.1, forward strand.
ACCGAGAGCCCTGCCTCCGGGCGTGTCGGACGAGCACCGGACGCTTATACAACAGGCGTTCGCGCCGCACGTATTAGTCGTCGCCGACAATGAGACGGAGGAACTAATACGCGGTAAGGGACTGGAGGGAGGATTGCTACAACTTTTGCGGCCATTCGGAGAATCGGTTCCTGGCAAGGTCACCATACGAGACAGCGTCGGCGCGAGCAAGATCTATGAGGACTTCGGTGTGCGCTTCGTGGGCATGAATGAAACAAACCCACCGCGGAAGACAGGCGGCGACATTGCGCAGATCGAAGAGCTGGTCGATCGTCATCTGCAGTACTCCGAGTTCAATGCCCAGGGCAGCCTGGTGCCAGACTACCTAAACCAAGGCGAGCCCGTTGCTCAAGAAAGCGGCAAATCTCCATTTTACACTCTATACATGCGGCGGCTACTCTCAGGCCAGCCAATGGTTCCCCACGAAACCTTTGCGCATCCCGTTGTAGGCGTCATTGCCACGAGCTCAAGAAGTGCAGATCCTGTAGAACAGCTTAGGGAGCTGTACAACAGACAACACCAAGGCGACCTTCGCTCCCCAGAGTGGGTCGACGGTCAGTTCTTGCGGTACTATGTGTTTATTCACGAAGAGGAGACCGGCGACATAGCCAAATCCACTACTACCTTTGACTCGATGAAGCGACATTTCGGACTTAACTGCCATTTATTACGGTTGAAGGGCCAGCAATGTATATCATCAGATGACGAGGCTGTGCGGTTACCGACGTGCGAATGGATGTCTGCGTCAGAAGAGCTAGCAGAGATCCAAAAGCGAGGTACGTCTCCTCAACTTCTCAGTGGCACTGGCTTTTGCATTGGAACAGCCCAGATAACACGGGGAGTTTCTCGTCTGGTGTCCGACATCATGCCTCGCCCATTATTCTCTCCCGCCATATCACTCATACTAACATCATCCACAGAAACCGCAGACGACATCACAGACCCGACCCCTTACATACCCGAGTCCGATGTAACAGCCATAAAAACCTTCGTCCGCGAGCTCGTCGCCCAGTCCATGGTCCCTCACATGGAGCGCAACATACAACAATGGAATGAGCAAGTACTCGCCCGTCGCCGCGGTCTCTCCGGCCGCTTCATGTCCCTCTCCAAGCGCTGGACCGCCTTCGGCTCTTCCCGCACTAGTTCCGCCTCCGCCATTTCCTCTTCAAACTCAAATTACGACCCCCGTGGCTTCTACCGCCCCGATGCCCCCGAGGCGCTTATGCGGCGCCTCGCAGACTACTGCTTCATGCTGCGCGACACCAAGCTCGCCCTCAGTACCTACGAGATCCTCACCACCGATTTCAACAACGACAAAGCCTGGCAGCACTACGCCGGCGCCGCCGAAATGGCGGCGTTCTCCGCGCTGCTGTCCCCCGCGCTGCTGTCCCCCGCGCTGCTCACGCCGAAGGTTAGGACGGAGAAGATAGACGAGTGGATCAAGGCGGCAACGTACAGCTACACGGACCGCCAGCGCTCAGCAACCCCCTTCTACGCGCTCCGCACGCTTGTCCTCGCCCTCGAGCTGCTCCGCCTGCGCGGCACCGCGGCCACCGACGACGCCGCGCGCTGGGCCTCGCGCATTCTTGAAATGCACCTTGTCGGTCCCGTCGGCGTCGCGCTCTTCACAGAGCGCATATCCGCGTGCTTTGCGCTGCGGCCCGGGCTCGGCGCCTTCCATCTGGGCAGTCGCAGGCGCAAAGCGGCGTTCTGGGCCGTCCTCGCGGCGCAAGCCTGGTGGGAGCAGAGTAAAGCCCTGCAGGCGGAGAAGTGTCTCGATACCGCACTCCACCTATACAGTACCCGCGCTCACGGCAGCGAAGGTAGCGAGGACGCGCCGCCGCGCTTGCCCCTCGACGAGATGCAGACGTTCGTCTACGAGCTGCGCACGCAGATCCTGGGTTTACGCCTCACGAACGCCGGGTTGGGCGACGGCCGGGACGACCCCGAGGGAGACGACGAGCACGGGGACGAGGCGACAGAGACGCTAGACGCGAGTCCGCGCGCGCACAGGAAGAGTCTGGTTGGCGCTGTGGCGCCGAATATCGATGTCGGGCCGCTGTCTCCGGCGCTAGAGCGGACGCTTGAGAAGGATGATTTGTTTGAGGGCGCGGTGTAATGGTCGCTGTGGGCTTTCGTTCTGGTATGGCATTGCGGTGGCGTTTGGCATGGGCGGTCGATCGGCCGGGAAGACGGATTTTTGATATACACGCGGAGAGGGGGGGTGGGGAGTGCAGGCGTTGGTTGTGGATGGCCTAGCTAGCTGTACGAATGCACGCGTATATGTATACCCCGACATATTATCAAGCGTGCGGCGTTGAACAAATACCTCTGGCGAAGTCTTGCTCGATGCCACTGCACGTGTAGGCTTGCTTGGGTATCCTGAGACAAGGACATGAACACTACCACAAGGCCGAGTGGTAATATTCTACGCGAAGCATGGTCAAGCACATCGAAGTCACACTTACATATCACGCACATCGCAGGCAGCAGTCAGAACATCACAACTAGAACTGAATATGCGGGCAGAGCAGTAGATTAACTATCCATCTCTCCGTCAATATACGTATGCACATCATTGATCAAGCAAACAAGCAAACAAGCTACTAACGCCGAGCCAAGGGCTAGGAACGCAGAGCCCAAGCACTTTGGTGCCCTGCTCGTCCTGCCCAGGTATGCATGCATGCAAAGTATAATTCCGTCCGTCGTCATCAGATGCCATGCCAATGCCAATGCCAATGCCGCGTGCCATATGCTCGTATACTATGCAACCAGAAGGAAGAACCCTTTCGAATGCGTGAGGGGAATCCGAAAACAAAATGCGCCTAGGCTATGCAAGGTATGGTGATAGGGTATCGTCGTGAATATCCATATGTGCGTGTTTGTATCACGCGGGAAGGGGTGTCGTTATTTCAAGTAGCCGTTGCGGTCGTCATGGTTGGGGTGGAGTGTATTGAGGGAGCGGGCTCAGCGGCTGCCACCAGGTGGGAGGTCGAAGGTGCAGGTGCTGACGAAGGCGAGGGTGAGGATGCGGAATCGGCGGCTGCCACAGAAAGGGTAACTGATGATGCGGGTGCCGGCGAAGATGAGAGTATGGTCCCAGCAGCTGTAACTTGTGGAGTAGTTGATGCTGCATATGCCGGTGAAGGTGAGGGTGCAGGCTCAACAGCTACGACTGGGTAAGAAGTCGATAGTGCGGCTGCCGGTGAAAGTGAGAGTGCAGGCTCAGCAGCTGCCACCAGAAGAAGAGGAGTCGAGGGCGCCAGTGCCGGCGAGGAAATAGGTGAGGGAGAAGGTGGAAGAGGAGTCGGCGGAGTGACAATCGGCGGTGGAATGGCCGTAACAGGCACAGCGGGCTCAGCAGAGTCGGTGGTACGTAGGCAGCGAAGCTTGATGGTGAGCTTCTGCGGCTTCGCACCTTGCTCGGAGTCAGGGAGGTCGAGACGGGCCTGCGACAATGTCGGGCCGTTGGACTCATCAGACGAGCTCTCGGTGCACTCGGGTGTGGAGTCGGAGTCGAACAGCGGCAGGGGCGACCGTCGCTTCCGAGCACGCGGCATCTCCTCATCGTCATCGCCGGAGATGCTAGGGCTGGGTCGCTTCCTCATAGAGGTACGCTGCGGGATCACCGCGACCTTGGGCACGCCGGTATGAGGGCCGGCGTTGTTGCGGACTGATGAGTAGTGCTCCCAGCTCTGCAGACAGTCAGCGTGGAACAAGGTGAGAGCGGGAGCGACAGAAGCTTACGTGGTAGGCAATGTGAAGCGTCTGTCTATCGTCGACGGCACCTGGCTCGTCGTACTGATAGTCGAAGCTCGGAGAGATGAGGATGGTGTAGTCGGCCTGCCAGAGACGAACATGCACATGAAAGGCTGACGCAAAAGCGGACACCTCCATGTTGTCGGCCCACTCGCCGGGCTGGCCCATCTTCTCCACGTGCTGCTCAAACTGGCGCTGCAGCTCCTCTTCGGTATATGCCGTGGTTTCGAGTCTCATCGACATCGAAGCCTTAGTCCTGCGTTTGGGGTTGCGGCGGACGTTGTTCACGGCCATGTACTGGCGGTAGAAGCCCGAGTGTTCCTTCATGTGCTCGATGGTCTCAATGCGTAGCACCTCGTGGAATTCCTGGGTGCCATAGAGCTGGTCGGAAAGGGCATTGAACAGGCAGTTGCCTTGCACAGTCAGCTTCGAGCCGCATCAAAAATGGCAATTTTGCACTCACCGTCGCCTTTGATCTCGCCCGCGTACAAGGCATTGGCTTCGAGGATGGGGAACTCAGGCGTGTTCGCTCGCGATCGGCGGGGCGCCATAGTGACAGCTGGTTCAGTCGAGAGAGTTGCGAGACTTGGGTGTGTGTCGGTGTACAAAGGGGAAAGAACAAATGGCGAGTTTGTAGGTCATGGGTGAGCGAGGGCGGAGGTTATTTAAAAAAAAAAAAAAAAAAAAGAGAGATGGCGGGACCAGCCTCTTTAGAGAAGGTGAATGGTGAACCTCGCGACGACTGAGGCACAATACTTTCGCTCAATAATCGTACTTTTGGGTGACGCGAGCTGGAGCTCTCAACCCAGGCAGGTCCCGAAAGCAGTTTAGCGCGGGCCAAGCCCAGGAGAAGTCTTAGTCTAACACCGGAGGCGGGAGATTGTGACTCTGTCTCTGAGTTACCCCACGATGTACAATACGAGAGGCCGAAGCTACAAAGAAACAAGACCTCGCTGTGGGAGCAGGAGCTACAGGAGCTCTGGGGTTGCAGGGGTAGTGTGTGCAATCAGGAAAAAATTTGTGCCGGGCGAGCGTAGGTACCTCGGAGCGCGACGTCAACAGACCACTGACGGCACGTTGCCGCGAAAACGCCGGATGGGGACTGTGCGCGAAGCGAGAAGGTCCGACACTTTTCCTGCAGTGTGCCACCGGCTTGTATGCTGGTGCGAGAGTTGTAGGATAAGTACGGGCGGGCGCCTGGCAGCTGAGGTAGGACAGACTTACGAGTAAATAAACACGCGTTGTCTCGTGCCTGGTCAGGAGCAGAACCCGGATGGCGCCCAATCAGAGACAATGAGTTCTGATGACCGACCCCGCCAACACCAACAGTTCCGCAGAACCAACGTTCGCGTTCGTCTACCCAGGGTTATTCAAACCTGTGACGAAGATATTACAAACATTGAATTTCTTCTGCGTCAGTGTCTTGTAAATGTCCTCTCTGGCAGTGCGAAACATTCACAGTCGGCGCAATGCCTAGCGCTCTTGTGCTTAGAACCATTACAAGGCGGTGCTTCACGTAGGTACGATCGTTGCCTGGAGTATCCCAACGTGACTGTTTCTCAACCAAATGTTGGAGTCATCAGGCGCCTGTGAGTCTGTTACCGAAGACAGGGACTCTCCTCGGAACTTTCACATGGTACTTCTTGAAAAAATGAAAAAAAAAAAAAAAAAAACGCCAGCGGGATTATACATATTTGGAGCATCCTTTTAGTTGGCTAACATTGTACTCTCGACGAGTAGTATATGGCCGACCACTGGCTGTCACGAACAGGACTTACGAGAACCACCCTTGGAGCACATGCAAATTCGAACTGCTAGAAACGTGCACGAACAAGCACAAGTCTATTCACAGAGTCTGTACCCTGACAAGATTAAATAACATGGCCAACAGTATTGCTTGCGCCCTGCATGCACCACCATCCTACAACCTAAACCTTACGCAGAACATTCTTCACGGCGTCTCAACCTCATATCTTTTGCACTGCTTCCCAAACCCCACCCACCATATACTCTTCTATTCCATGACCCAATAGCGGCACTGTTGAGCAGCAGCCTCGTGACAAACAGTCTTCTCCACGGCGAGACCTACCACACACGCGTCTTCACCACACATCTCAATCGCTACCTACAATTTCCCCTTCGCCAAATTCGTCAACATCTCCCTCCCCGTAATAACCACCGTCCTCCACAACGTCCAAAAATCTAGGGTACTCGAGAACGCTACTATCGTCAGCACACCATCCACCCCCCTTCACACCACACCACACTTACTATCCGCAAACCCAAAGAACAGCATCGGCGGAATCCAGCCCCGCGCATACTCCAGCGCCCAACACGTATCTCTCATAGCATACTGCTTCACCTCGCCCCTCTTCATCAAATGCACACTCCCCTGTGGATACCTGTCCGGCTCAAACGCGCCCGCCTTCCACGCCAGCTCCTCTCCCCTTAGGATGTTAAAGTAGTCATCCGCGGTGTGCCGTCCCGTGTGCCCCTCGGTGCCGATGGCAGACCCGAAGATGATGAGGTACTCGGTGATGGAGGCGTGGATGAGGAACATGGCGCCCATGGCGCCGCCGGCGTTGTTGAAGACCCATTCTTCGTGCAGGTTCACGTGGTTGGGGTGGGTTTTGGCGAGGGCGGATACGATATAGTCGGCTACGGCGCGGGTGTCGTTGCCGTGGGCGGCAATGGCGGATTGGGAAAGCGCGTGGAGCTCGGACGGGTCGAAGATGTAGAATTTTGAGAGGTGCGAGTCGAGCATGTACATGAGGGATGCAAGGGCGGCGATTACGGCGCCGAGGAAGGTGAGGATGCGCATGGTTGGTATTGTGGATTGTTGCGTTGAACGGAAAGCAGGAAGGAAGTGCGAAAGAGTGACTGAAAGAACAAAAGGGTTTCAAAAAAGGGCAGTGATAGTGATATAAGAGATAGAGTTCATTTCTTTTGGAAAATGTAGCTCTCCAAGAAGGGCAATGTGTTTAGCGAATGCGGCGTTGTGATTGGCTGGAACTACGCGTTTCCGACGCTGACAAGATCAGCTCACGGAGTGCTTGGAAAGCGTGACTTCGTTCCTAGACCCATTCGGAAACTAAGCCATATTCTATACCCTCGTTGACGTTCATTCTGATAACCTCGTGAAGCGACCACTGTGATAGAAGATGTCAAAGTTATTTGATTGTGCGCAGTAAGCCAATGGCAAATATTGTCGCTGCAGGTGACACTTTCCACCTCTTCAATCAGAGTCAATTTGAAGTCACTTCCCATTCTACGGAAATGGGAGAACGTCGACTTGAAAGGCCCTGTTGGAATGGGGATAGACGTTCGCTTTGACTATCCTTTAAGCCTCATCCTTATCCGAATGCGGTATAGCGTCGAGCGGGTGCCTCAGCCCCTACCCGTATGATCGACGTCTCTGACAGTCTCAACTGTATCGCACCCCTACCCGAGACACTCAGAAGCGCCGCCACAGCCGAGTGGAGCCTCCTTCCGTCTCCTCTCTTCAAATAAGTATACAACTCTCTGATGCGTTGTTGTAACGCCACGGCGTTGAGGACGTCCAAGAGGCAGTAGACCGGAAGGGAAGCGCGACATCTCAGTTGAAAGCCGGGATCCACATGCATTCAAGCTATCTCTCGTAGAGTTGCATGTTACTTTTATGGGATTGCAAGCGAGTCTGAGTGTCGGCCAAGGCCGCAAGGCTTCACTGTGACACTCCTCAGGCCTATTAGCGTGCATTGGAAACGCTCCCTTCGGCTGCATCTTGAAATGATTCGATTCTCCGTTCAGAAGGCGCCTGCTCTTAAGCATATAAGACGTTCCACCTTTCGCTGTAGGTAAACGCCTAAGGCATTCGATCGTTTCCATCTCTTTTTGTCATTATCCGCTCACTTGGTAGCATTATTACCTTCTCGTATATACCCTTTTTGTGCTGGTCGCCTTACGTACTGTTTATATTTATTTTTACGAGTTCGATATCGACATAATCAGAATGTACGCCACGAAGAGCCTTGCCGCTATTGCTGCTGCCCTGGCGATTGGTGCCTCTGCCGGTACGTTGGTAGTCGATAATCTACAGTTCTGCGCACGTTAGCTGATTCTTTGCATAGCTCCAACTGCCTTGAGCCGTCGCCAGAATGGCTGCTTCATTGTGGGAACTGCCACGCTGCCCCAGGAAACTGCGGATATTGCCGACGCGCTTGCCAGCACCGTAACCTGCGGTACCGCCACGACCATTGGGAATGTTCCCGATGTTACCGCCAACGGCGTCTCGTTCTCTGACATCGACTTCTCTAAGTCCTCTTCTACGCCTCTGCAATTTGCCCTCGACACCTTTGCCACAGCCGATCCGCTGGCTGACAGTGATCTCGCTACTTTCCAGACGAATTTGGACCTGTACCAGGCGACTGAAGCTGGCATCCGCAGTGAAGGAGGAGATTTGGCCATCAAGGAGCCCAAGTTCTTCTTGGCTTTCCAGGTCGCGAGGATTAAGACTGCGCAAGGTATCACTATCGAAGATGCGGGGCAAACGGTTGACCACCTACTCGGCAAGGTGCAGAAAAACGCTGGAAAAGCGGACCAGGCGCTGTTAACGCAAGTGAACGCCCTGGCGACGCAGCTGTCATAGGCCCGGAAACTGTGAGGTTGGAAGTTTTTCCCGTACGGTCCTAATGGGTTCGCGATATGTCGTGTACGGAAGGTTCCGGAGACTAGAGACGGTACAATGTTGAAACCTCATGTTTAGAGGAGGTAAACTCTGTGATTAGGGAGCCATCGGATACCAGCCAAACGATAAAAAGATAGTGAAGAAAGAGAATGCTCGTCACTGTCTTTTGGATATTGAAATGCAGATTGCATTTGCTCGATCCTAGGAAATGTTGTGAAACAAAATCTCTTCGGGGGTCGCGGGAATTATCACTTCCATCAAACGACCTTGTTCCGCGTTCCGCTAGGCATACCCCGGGCAAAACATCACCCGCTGTTTCCAGCAGGTGGAGTAGCTTACGCGCCACAACGGCGTTGGCGACGTTGCGAAATTCGAGATATTTGCAGGCAGATTTTTGATGTGTTAGAGGTGGTCCCAAATCAAGGCATCCCGCCCTGCACGAGAGGTTTGAGGTGGGGTCCAGACTGCTCGTATTCCTGCAGTGCACATGGCGCAAGCTCTTGGTATTCTGCGTGCCTGACCAGGCTGACGTGCGCTCGTCAGTAGGTCTACCGAACGGTAACAGTTGCCTTGCTGGGTGGCGGCGGTGCAGTCTTATTTTAAGACACGTTCCTGATCAGACGCTTGCGTCAGCCAAGCAGACATGCAAACCGGAGACTTGAGACAATCCCGTCATGCGGGTTGCGGGCCCTGATGGGACTCGAGGCGTCACTGCGAGAGATGTATTTGTATACGTCGCGCGTTAAGCGGGCGTGGTCGTGAAGATCACCTCGACAGGGAAAACGGGTGGTGTTTCGCCTGTCCGCTCGCTGCAAGGCGGACTTCGCGCAATTCTCCGATCAGGTTGTTAGAGCCTACGGGATGTCGGTGAACAGCGGCAATGGCGTAGGTTCTGTCGGCTGGGTGGGAGTGTGTTTGGAAACAAAATGGGTCCTACCTGCCGCTTCGGGCAGCGCATCCTCGAAAGAAGGCACGTTCGCGTTCAAGGCAGGCGCGATGTGTAGAGCGACCTCCACATGCGACGCACACCATGATCTGTAGAGTGAATCCAGATATACATTTTCAGCTGCAGCATACAAGAACCACGCGCCACTAGCTTAGCAGCAGCAGATCGCTGCCCAAGTCTCGCGGTTTTGAACTGCGTGCGGCGCACGGCCGCACAGCCCATGGCAACCCCAACCTCGTTTGGGTCTTAAGCTTGCGGCACCCCTTGCGCGTTGTAATGAGCCTTCGTCTCCTCTCCGCCGCGCCTTTTCCACCACCCTCCGCTGAAACATATCATCGCCCCAGCGACGCCGCGCACGCTGCCGATTCGCGCGGCTCTCTCAACACGGCGCGGGGACAGCAGCGACGGTACGACGAACGTGTCGCCCGTCGAGCTAGTGGAGCCCAAATATCCATAGGGGATGAACGTCCTTCTATGGCCGGTACTCCCGCTGCGATCGCGAGACGAAGAACCCTAACTTCCTCCGACGACCGCCTTCCGCTTTCTCTGGTGCCCACCTACACCGACTCGATCCTCTACAGCCCGACGGGGCCCCAATTGCACACAGTGCCGGAGGACATCGCCCGCTGCAAGACGCCATCGAAGCCGCCGCCCAGAGGTGCCGCGCGCATGCCAATGCCTTTCGAGCTCTCCAGCTGGCATGCGCACTGGCTCAGTCGACTGCGCTCGGCCCTCCGCCTGCTGGTCATTGTCCTCAGCGGCGCCGTCATCGTCTTCCTCGTGCACACCCTCGAGATTTTCCGTGGCAACCGCTACATCGACCTGCGCAAGAACGAGCTGCCGATGACCTGGCCTGCCCGAACCAACCTTGCACCCACTCTCATTTTCCTTGCCGTCGCCGTCGGCAGCTTCCTGGCCTCCGTCACCGTAGTCGCTTTGTCCTTCAAAAGAAACTTCCGCAGACCAACCCGGTCTGTCGGCATATACCGCGTCGTGGGCGGATGCTTCAGCGTACTGCTCTGGGCCGTCGCGATAGCAGAATTTTCACTGCTAGACAGAGCGAGCAAAGCCAGTCTCGGCAGGTATTCCTGTGGTAACAGTCACGTCTTGAGCAATGGCCGTTACCAATACCGCGCTGTCTGCGAAGAGCAGGTAATTCGAGCTTGACGACACTTCCAAGTACCCGACTAACGTCACCCAGGGAGTCGCATTCTACCTCGCCATCGGCGCCGCGGCCGCAGAATTCGCGTGCCTCCTCACCCTCACCGTCTATACTCCCAACACCGCGGATCAGTACATCCCGGGACCGAAAGACGATCACGAAAAGAAGCGATCGATGAGCATCAGCGGCAGCACGAAGCGCTACCCATGACCCTCTCTCCTTCCTCAACACGAAACCCCCCCCCCCCCCCCGCATCTCGCTTCTCTGTACAGATACTTGTTTCTACGTCAATGCATGATACCCCGGGGTTTGCACATTTTGGTCTTTCTGGGTGGTAAAAAAAACACATGGCGTTTCCTCTAGCATGACGATTTCTTTGGCTGTCTCCGCATGCATTTGCATTTTTCGGAGTTGCATAGTCGCTTCTTTGTTACGGCTTGACGATACCTTAGATGGACACAGCAGGGCTGCTCATTCGATTGGAGCCGAAGGAGAAGAATTGCCCGGGGATACAGCTGGTCACGGCCATGCGCATGGTTATGGTGAAGGCGTCGCACTTGCTGATGCGATCGATACTACTGATACTCGATGTTGCCTATGTACCCGTTGTAATTCACCCACCTAAATACACTTCCAAATTCGAATACAGTATATACATTTACAACCGCATCTACATCTACTCTACATTCACACATACATCTTCTTTCCCGCAGCACCATCGGCAGCGCTCTATTCCGCTAACCGCTAGACGCACCCCGGCACCCTCATCCAGGTTTTCATTTCCCAGCCAACGCGCTTCCGGGCTTCCGTGATAGCTACTCTTTCCTTTCTTGATTTCAAGACATAGCCTCCCTGCTTCGACCCCGCAATTTCTCACTTCTTCACGTCAAACGTCGCGTGATTGTTGCCCGGCTAAAGCAAAACGGCTTCAGATGCCGGCCCTTTCACTAATGCGGCGTGCAGTGCCTTTTGCGGATTGCGGATGTGCTTGGTGGAGCTTGCGCAGAGCGTGACGTGACGACGCACGTTGGGTGGTGGGTCTGTGCATGCGCTGTGATTGGTGTATGTTTGAGGTCGAAACAAGACGAGACGGTCAGGAATCCTGGGTGCTGGCCTTGTTTTGAGGGTGAGGGGGTCATTGTGATGGACTGATTTTTTGCTGGCTTTGCGGTGGAGTGGGGAGAGAGGGGGCATTAAGGTTGTACGACGTCATGGTGAAGGAGAATATTGATGGTGATGCGATGTGTTGCAAGGCTTGTGCGTTAGTTCTGCAGCGTAGGCGGGGAGGGTTGGCGCGGCGGGTAAGAATGAGGAATTGGTGTGTTGATGTCAGTATGCGCGCGATGTTATGATGTGGTAGGAATAAGATAGTGCCGTACCCGTTGCTGCTTCTCAGGCGTATACGGGTCTACAGTGAGCGTTGATCTGGTGACGCTTTGGACGAACTGAATCAATGTATTCCCGTTCGAATGAAATTCATGTTTACGATTTTCTAAGGCATATTGATAACCGTATTAATTGGGAATGATAACAGTGCAAATGTATCTGACTGGATGGAGATCGTTCTATGTCGCTTCAGGGTGCTTTCTGGTTGCTGCTTTCTGACATGGAGAGCACGAAGTACACCTGGTAAATCAACAATCGGGCTTTCTATGTGAAAGCTTAGACCATAGGCATCCAGTGTAATTGCGAGCTGCGTAGATGCGTGTTTATTCTTTTGGATGTTGTATAGGAATGCGGAACTGTTCTGCGTGATTGGCTTTCATTGTTGCACCGGTTTGAGCCTCCTCCTGCGCCATTGAACAGCCACACCGGACCAACTCTGACACCTGAACCGCGACGGATCGATCGGCACTACATGGGGTAACCAAACGATCTAACTGCCACACCGTTCGCTGACGGGTATATTTTTAGAGATTCTTTGCTACTTCCCTCCAGCCTGCCAGTCCGGGGCTGGCCATGCCACGTGGGGTAACGTTCCTGGCCCCCGCCCACGTGCGAACCTCTCAACAACTGCATGTCTATAAGAACGCCTCTCCGCCTTTTTGGCCTTCCAAATACGCCTAACACAAATGTACAATTGCACCGAGTTTTAAACCCAAATCCTTCCCATCTGGGATACCGTACCGAATGTGATGGCTCTCACGGGGCAGTGTGCCAGCTGAGGCCGTTTGGGACCCTACCAACCCTCGTCCGGCCATGCTGAATGGATTCTTGAAGGCCTCGTTAGTATAGGGATGGAAACGTTTCAAAAAAAAAAAAAACACCATATCGCATCTGAGAAAAGCGCTCCTGGAGCTGGTAGAGTTGACGAGTGCGGCTCGAGGACGGTGGTCGCCTTGAGAGCCGGCCTTCTTATGAAATCGGCGAGGCTGCTGCTACCTCAAAAACTTCGGAACGGCACCGTTCGACACTCATCTTGTGACTTTCTTGCCGTGGTGGATTTCTAATCACAGCTGGGGCTGATCCGAAATTGAGGCTCCGCCGCTCCGCGAGTGACAGCGATGCCAATATGATATAACCCGAACGACATCTCGATCCGAAAAACACCAGCTTTGCTGTGTTTCCCAGAATATTCAGCCTCACGCTCATTTTAAAACCGAACACGAAGTCACGTTGTATCAGAGATTGATCGCGATGTCGAAGGATTGCAAGTCAATCCTGTCTCTAACCATTTACAACTACGAGGACATAGATAGTACGTCAAGATGGCGATGTCATCGTAAATATTGGCACGTTCACCACGTACCAATTCACAGCAGGCACGGACCCCTGCTCAGAGGTAGAAGAGTGTTTAGGTGTGGTGTACGACGCAAATCTGACGGCTATGGTGGCAGATGAAGATCCTGGGGGAACTGCTCCTTGAAGAGCTCGACGTGGATGCCTACGGCGCGTCGGACGTATTGGTCTGCGAGCGGTGAAAAGGTTGTGAAAGGACCTCTACTCTTGACCGCAAATGCCTAACAATGATGGAATGGAATGATCCTCTTTGAACTCATCATGGGCTTTGACAGCCTTGATGGAGGTACAAAAAGTTCGGGCTTCATATGTCTTATTCTAGGACAACACACCCCATGTTCCGTTCTCGTATTTCACTTCTCTTATGCTCCTGTGAAAGAATATTTGCCCACGCATTTGCTCCTTGCTGAGCTCATCCTAGGTTAACACAGCACACTGATTAAAATCACACTTTTGTATTGCACTCTAAACTCTTTAAACTCCCTTATATACCATTACTCCTCTAGCCAAACTCCCAAAGTCAGGATATCTCCAGCCAAAACGGCACCATCATCCGCCGTGTCCATACTTTGTATGCAAGCCCACCAAAAACTCGACGGCCAAGATGTGCTCGCCGTCCATCTACCAACCGCCACCCCTCTTGCCACCCCTCTTGCCCCTCTTCTTCTTGCCGCCTGGAGCAGTCAGTTCAAGTGTGTACACCCAGGCTGCTGGATTTTCACTAGACTTATCAGACCTACAGCCGCCCTGGTTCCAGCTACCATAGCCGGCAGCGTACTCAGGAGCAGACGCGTAAATGGGCTGCGCAAGATAGCCATAGCCGTAAGCGCCGCCGTCATACCTACCCATCAGTGTAAATCTTCTGGTGTATAGTGCATCTTGGGTATACTCACGTGCCCGGCCACGGCGCAACCCCCATAGGAAGGCACGACGCGCCGTAGTTCGCGAACGTCGCAGCGTGGGTTGCGTCAGCGTAGTTCACGCCGCCCATTCCGCAGTAGGATCCGCCAGCCTGGAAGCCCGCGTGGGCGGTGTAGTTGGCCTGAGTGATGGTGCCGGAGCGCTCCTGCGCATAGTATGGGTGTCCGGCCTGTCCAGTGTGACCGATCGGTCCTGCGCCATAGGGACCGGCGACGGGGACGCGCGGCGCATAGTCCTTCCAGGTAGAGGTCGGCGTCGCTCGTAGAACGGTCGAGTTCGTGCTGAAGTCCGACTTTGTCGGTGAGTCTGAGATGGGCGTCGGCGGGTGGTGGACGGCTCCGGAAATGAATGGTGCAGCGCGTGGGTTCAGCTTGCATGGGAGCGGCGGAAACGCGGCATAGGTGTCGCTCGCGAAGGGCGGAAAAGGGGCACTACCTTGGGCGAATCCTGAGGAGCTCATGTTATGGACTTGAAGAGTTGCTGGAAGGTATGCGTGGTGCAGAAAGACGCGTTGGGCGGAGTTGTTGTTGATCGTGAAGTGTGGACGCGTGATTAAAGAAGAAGACGACGAGTGTCGGGTGTCCAGCACAGCGTCAATTTAAGTCGGTGGGCTGGGGAACCAATTGCTCGCTTTACCAGAGAAACAGGGATTTCTAGGTGAAGTCAACCTCGAGATGAAGCGCGCCTTTACACGTCCGATTAATGTTGTTCACTTGGCAGGCGGTGAGCTGCCAGTGCGAGAACAACGCGACTTCATGCGGCTTCCCGGATGCATGCAGACCGTCTCTTCGCAGTACAGTTAACTTGTTCTGCACGTTGCCGTTCAACTTGGTAAAGTAGACCATTTTGTGAGTATGACTGAATGAGGTGCCCTAAGGATGCCGACGAGGCTCTTGAGTTTGATACATGAAATCTCTTACGGATAGCACCGGGTCCAAACACTCTACTTCAGGACCCCGTCTTCATCGTCGCTGCTCTTGTCGCTATCTTTTACGCTGTCAAGCTCGACGTCGTCCCTCCTACCTTCTCCGTCCTCGTCCCTGAACGGTTCGCCCTCGCTATTTAACAACGGATCCGATCGATCCACGCTATTCTCCTCTGGCTTTGTTCCCTCCTCCCTCCTGCCGATTATAACGCTACCAGCGACCAAAAATGCGGCGCCGAGCCACCACAGCCCAGGAAGCGATTCGGAGAATATGAGCAGGCCGAGGATGGCTGTGATCATGAAATTGGCAGACGTGTTGATGACGCTGACGCGAACGGTGGAGGTTGCGAGAGTGAGGGCGCGCGTGAACAGTCCCCACATGATGGCATTGAAGACGAGATTGAGACCGAAGAAGAGCTACGCGTAATACTTGCATCAATCTCTGTTCGCAAGGTGGATGTGGGGAAGGAAACTCACTCCTCGTATCCCGTATTCTACAATCTTATTTGAAGGGCTAAGACTCAGCGCATGTGCTATAGAGCTCGACCACGAGGCCGTGAGCTCTGTCGTTGTGCTGAAATGTGTGAGCTATACATTGAGAGGAGGAATGCGGTTGCATACAGCTTCGCGAAGACGCCATTGAAGGCTGCACACGCGCCGCTCGCAATCGCGAGTACGAGCCATGAGGAAGACTTGGACTTTGCATTTGGCATTGTATGGTATGCTCATATATATGCTCGTGAATAAGCTCTGCAAACGACGCATGTGAGAGTTGAAGTGAGCTCACGCTCGGTTCCGAGAAGGTTGCCAGGGTCCAGCTTAGTCATAGGAGCGGCGACCAAGATCACAGTTGCCCTCTTCTTTGCCCTCACCAGATGTTCTTTATAAACGGCGACTGGGACAAAGGACGACAAAGATCATCTGACATCTAGCATTTGCCTGTAGGGCGTGCAGGCCTACCTTCGTTTTTTCTTAAACTTATGACCTAGCAACAATGCAACAAACAATCCTCCATGGGGCCGTGGCGCACCTGCATGCAACAGGGCACAGCCGGGTGTTGCCCCTCACGTGAATTGAGCGCAGTCTGGTCCAATTTTCGATTGTGACAGTTCTCCTCTGAAACTACCATCGAGGTTTGTCTCGGCCCTCTTGAATCCACTCCCAATACGGTTCGATCAAAATGCAACCTGGAATTCGACCACTACCGCGCTTCTGCTGCGGTTTGGAGAACCTGCGATGGAGGAAAAGTCGAGCGAACGACACAGTCACCACTCAGCCTGATGCAAGCAGCGAAGCAAATGCGCGTACAGCGACCGACTCCCCAGTCTCTGCCAGCATATACGATCCCCTTCCGCCCGGTGACAACTTCAGACTCTTGAAGGTCTTCCCAGGTCAGCCTACAGATCCCCTTCGGTGTAGCCTCAAGGTCGCAGCCATCGACGCTGTCATCAATGGCTATGAAACTATCAGCTACGTCTGGGGGATCCGACTATCACCGAAACCATCAGCTGCAACGACACACCAGTTGATATCACTATTAGCCTGGCGGACGCCTTGAAGTCATTTAGGCTTCCCAAAATGAAACGGGTCGTTTGGGCCGATGCTCTCTGCATCGATCAACAAGATATAAAAGAACGAAATTTGCAAGTCAAGATGATGGAACGTGTGTACGCTGAGGCGAAAGGAGTACTTTCCTGGCTTGGTCGCGACGTTGACGGTATTGCGAAGGAGTGCTTTGATCTCATCATAGAGACAAACAAATGCTTGGATCACATCTATCTCGAGAACAAAGACATAGACGATTCGGTGGGAGAACTTCCATCACTTCCGGATGCACCTCCAATCTGTCGCGAAATGCAGGGTTGGGTCCACGTACGTAGACTTCTGCGGCTCCCATACTTCTCCCGCGTCTGGGTCGTGCAAGAAATGGCTCTGGCGAAAAACTCCGAGTTGTGGTGGGGCACAGGGCAAATCAGCGTGGCGCAGGTGTTTGAACTTGCGTGTTGGTTTAACTGGAACATAGACTTTAGGTCGAGAGTCAGGCTCTTAGGGTACCTTTTTCCGTGACGACTATAGGGAGTAATTTCGTGGAAATCCACAGGCACTATCGGACGAAGATTTCGTGGCGGTACCAGTTACCCTTTATCAAAGAGCTAAGCTATCGACGACGACGTGGGCTATTTCTCCGTGTGCTTTCCAGTTCGCGGTGGATGTCAGCTACGGATCCACGTGATCGCATTTATGCCTTGCTAGGGTGCCCACTGGCAAGAAACACAGAGGGTGAGGTACTGGCCAAGCCAAACTACGATCTGTCGGTGGAAGACGTATATTTCCAAACTACATGCGTGCTGTTGCAGGATAAACGTGAGGCACCCTGGTTACCCGGTTTTATGACCAACAACATGGAGAACCTCTTAGATATCGGGGTTCCATCGTGGTCTCTTTCGTGGAATATACGTTTCAAAGAACATACTATTTCCTCCCCAGATTTCTGGTTCCGAGCAGGCGGGGAATTGCAAGTGTTCCAGCCCGTCATCAACCGCACTTTGAGAGCACTTCAGGTTCCTGGCAGAATCTTTGGCAAGATAGCGTGGCTCTCAGACATCATTAACTGGTCCGACCTCAGACTCGATTGGCGCGATTGGGCCAACGAAATTATAGAATACGGGAAACCACTGATCGACATCCTTTAGGAGTAGGCTTCCGCAGTCAGGACAGTAAGCAAGGATAGTTTCATGCTAGCGATGGTGTTAGAGCACCCGTTCGAGGATGAAGAGTTCTGCATGAAGTCACACCGGGAAGCCTTCGCATTATACCAGCAGTACGTCAGGGATGCGGTGGATAATCCGGACGTACGAGCAACGGAGATTGCGGCGAAAGATAAACAGCTGCTTAAGCTTGAAGAGTGGTTTGATTTTTGCCAAAAGCGTCGACTAGCAATCACCGAACACGGTCGCCTTGCGATGGTCCCGGGTTCCGCAACGCGCGTTGGTGACACGTGCTGTGTGATACTTGGGCTGTCCACACCTTTCATACTCACCCCAGATGGCACACAGCACCACCGACTCGTGGGTTCAGCCTACGTCAATGGCTGCATGAGAGGGGAGATAGTCCAATAGATTGAACGCGGAGAGCTCGAGAAAGAGGTCATCACCATTACTTAACGACACACTGAATAGAAAACCACCACTTCACTACGATTCACGTGAATACCAAAGAGATTACCTCAACTTCCATCCAGCCAGATTTCTCATAACCGAGTAGCGTTATTCTACACTTTACCAGCCTTTCAACCGTCCTACGCATGCTCAACTTTTACAGCTCACCACATGCATACTGAAATGACTGCAACATTCCTTCTCCATCCAAGCTGGCGTCGGCTACAAACCTAGTATACGCATCTCCCACGCCAACTCTGCACTTGAAAAGGGTGCAAATATCGCGGGTTATCTTCTCGCTCTGCCACCCAACTCTTCAGTACGTTCGACATCAGTTCACGCCAGTAACCACATCGCCTGCAAACGGCCCTGATTTTCAATTTCCTCGACAGCATTCGAATTTTCACAACACACATGAGGGACATGCATGCAATAAACCTCGCATAAGCATCCCACTACATACCCATTCCCCTTTCACCTACCCACACTATAACCCCCTCACCTCCCCACCACCCCGACCCTCCCCATCAAAAGCGCCTCAACCGTCTCCCCTTTCCCCACGCTACCCTCGCCAGCAGGCATACACAACAGCGCATTCGCCCCTTTAAAGCTGCCTATCCGACTACTCCTCTGTCCCCCCGTACTACTCGCCACCAGCGCCCCGTCCCGCCCCACGCTCACAACAGCGCGATGATACTCCGGCCGTCCCTTGTCCATTCTTACATCTTGGTCCAACTTCACCTTGACCTTCGGTAGACCGGCTGGTTCAATACCAGCTTGTTTGTGCAAGCTAGGCAGGACGAAGAGGTGGAACGTTACGACTGCGGAAGCGGGGTTTCCGGGGAGGGAGAAGATAGTTTTAGACTGGCGGGTGGCAGCAGGGGAGGAGGAGGAGTGCTTTGTGGGCACGGTGGCAAAGGTGGTGGGTTTGCCGGGCTTCATGTTCACGCGGCCGAAGTGGATTGTTCCGCCGAGGGAGCGCTCGAGCGTGGGTTTTAGGAGGTCGAGTTCGCCCATGGAGACGCCGCCAGTGGTTATGAGGACGTCGACGTGGAGGAGGGCGGAGCGGAGGGATTCTTCGAGAGCACCGGGTCTGTGCCGTGTTAATCTAACTCACCCCGACAAGATCATGGAGTAGGATGTGCATGGACTGAGATGGGCTGGAAGGAGGGCAGAACGCACTTATCGGACACAATTCCCAGATCGACCGCTTCAAACTGCTGGTTCCGCACCGCAGTTAGCAGCGTTGGCCGATTCGTATCGCGCACTTCGCCCTGCCTCAGCGGACCCGACCGCTCATGCGGAATGATTTCGTCGCCGGTGCTCAGCACGCCGACGACGGGGCGCTTATACACGGCCACCTCTTTCGTGCCGATGGAAGCCAGGAGTCCGAATTCGCCGCCTATCACCGTGATGCCCTCGCCCTTCGTCATGATAACGTCACCGGCTTGCACATCGCTGCCGACCTCGCGCACGTTCTCTCCTGGCTTTACCTCGTCGGTGAGGATCTCAACTTCCTTCTCTTCTTTCCCGTCATCGGTTAGACTAGCCAGCACCGTGTCTTCCACCATGACGACGGCGGAGGCGCCAGGCGGGAGCGGTGCACCCGTCGTGATACGCGCGATCTCGCCCTCTTTCAGCTCTGGCACGTCGCCAGCTTGAGCGTGCGACACGAGAGCTACGGGATACACGCTCTTTTCAAACTTCCCAGACGAAGGGATGCGGATGGCATAGCCGTCGACGATGCTGGCGCGGAACGCGGGAACGGACTCGGTGGCTTTGACGTCTTCGGCGAGGACGGCGCCGCCGAGGGACATGTCTACTGGGACTCTTTCGATGACGGGGGGTGGGGTGTGTTCTTCTATGAGCTTGAGGGCTTCATCGACGGCGAGCATGGGGTAGGGGGATGAACGGTAGCGACGGGTTGGTCCGGCGCTGGGGTCGTTGGATTGAGGCCGGTCTTCTGGTTTGGTGTGTGGTTGCACGGCTGCATGGCCTCCGTGGCCGTGTCCATGGCGGTGGTGCTGGTGATGGTGTCCACTTGCTGCTCCAGATGCTGTTTTCCATTGTTAGCACAGAAGTATCTCTTACTCAGATTCGATGGAAATGTACCTCCTGCAGCGCTTCCAGACGAAACCCCCGCGTCCTTCTCTAACTTCTTCACCCCACCCGCATGCAGTGGTCTCGAAGCCGCGCCGGCCGCTTGAACGCACGCATGCGGCAGAAGTTTGAGCACCGCTTCCAAGTTCTCCTTTGCACCCTTTGGAGATCCAGGCAGCGTTAAGATGAGCGTCTGTTTTCTCACACCAGCAACTGGTCGAGCCATCAACGCGACTATTGCCCATCAGCGTGATCTCACATGATCTAGGGCAGGTGGGTCTTACAAGGCGTAACCGCCAACGAAGAAGCAAGCATGCCATGGCTGTTCTCTTGTCAGTACGACAGCACGGTATTGGAACATTCAAATAAAGTACTTACACCAGACCAGGCGCATGCCTATCTATAAGCGGAGTCACAGCCTACACTTTATCAGCACTTCTGCTCTTGCTCTTCCTCTTACTCCCCCGCAAACGCACCTCAGGCGTAACATCTTTGGTAGCGAACCCCGTGCCTCCGCTTGTGACAATCAGATTGATAGGTTCCTCTCTGTCTGCCCACGTTCGTATGCTCTTCTGGATATCAAGAATGTTGTCCGGGATGATTTCGGTCTCAGCGACTTCCCATTGGTTGTTTCCGAGATCAGCGAACACCTGTTGGAGGGTTGGAATGCATTTATCAGTACTAGGATCCTGCGAGGCAGTCTCTGATACAATAAGTATCGCTGCTTTCAATTTGCTGTCTGCCATGTTGGACGTGGTTTGCTGTTAGGATTAGCATGAGTGGAGTGAAGTTCAGATGTCCCGCATAGAGGAGCTTGGGCCACCTCGGATTGATCGTGGATATGATGCAATGACTGATAAAATGTATTTCTTGAAATCGCTCATGATACATGCATTATACAATTCCTTCGCTTTCCCCATGTATACCGTACAATTCTGACGAATTTTGACATTTAGCCACCAATGCTTGAGCCTGAGTGCGCTTCGTCACGCATTCCCGTCCAGTCAACTGCAAGGCCCCTCCCACCCCACAAGTTGCGTAACTCGAGCGAGTACAAATCGTTTCTACCACTCATTCGAATTCGGGTGCGTTGCTCTGTACGAGTAGACCAATAATCAGACCGAAGAGACCGAGAATGGAACTGAAAATCTCAATAACCAAAATCTTGACGAAGCTGGACTGTGTTAGTTGGTCGTTTCTGTCGAAGAATTGTCCACCTTACAGAGAGGGGTCTGCAGCATCCGCCAACGCAGCACTGCTTCCGTTGATGCCGACCGACACACCGCAAACCAGATTGCACATGCCGACAGTCAAGCCGGCCCAGAACAGCGCATATCCGGTGTAGTAATTTCGCGGGCTGTACAGCGCCTCGTAGTCGCTAACGCCCTGGATCTTCGAGGAGAAGATAATAGCCATGATGACACCGTAGATGGCAACGACTTCGCAGAAAATGATGGAGATCAAGTTCTTGGTTCGTATCCGCGGGGCCTTGACACCTCCTCCGACGATGGACACTCCGGTGGTGAAGATTCCCCTTGGCGCCATTAGTTCCTGCCTACCTCCGTTCTTCCCACGAAACGTACCATGCCGACCCCACAACCGAAAGACCAATGCAGAGGCCGATGCCTAAACTCGCCCACGTGTACGGGGATACGCTTTCGAGAAACTGACCGACCTAGGGGGATATTTAGTCGCAGTTGCTAGTCGCTAGTCCATTACGGTGGTGCATACGTTGAAGGCTTCTCCCTCGTTCTGGAAGAGCATGTCTGTTCGCCATCAGTGACTGCCTGCGCTGCTATGACGATGCACCTACACAGGCCAACCACGCCCAGGGCAGCAGTGGCGCCACCCACGCCATAGGTAAGAGACATGGCAGCGTAAGGCAGAAAAGCGGGATAGATGGAGATACGCGGGCGAACTCGAGCTCCTCGCGGTGGTGATGGAAGCACTTGGAGCTGACGATGATGGCTGCTGCGGAGCTAGCCGTTAGCGCGCATTTCGCTTGGCGTTTGCCCTCACAAAGCCGACCACAGTTGCGCTCCCTGCCCATCAGCACCCCCGCAACTCCACGTAGAACACGCCCGCCGCGCTCCAAAATCAAATCCGTATCTGTAGAAGAAACTAACCGTCGAAATGGCCACCGACCAGTCGTCCAAGTACTATGAGCTGTACCGCCGTAGCAGGTGTGACCACCCCAGCGGCTCTATGTGAGCGCCTGGGCTAACAAGCGCAGCGTCGGCGGCGCCCTCACTGACACGCTGGACACGCTCATAACCGAGCGCCGCATCGAGCCTCAGCTCGCCATGAGGATCCTGGTGAACTTCGACAAAGCAGTCGCCGATGTGCTGGCCGACAAGGTCAAGGCGCGCCTGACGTTTAAGGTGGGCGGGTCTGTCGCTGGGTATTTTCACAGTGGCTAACCTGCGCAGGGACATCTCGACACCTACCGCTTCTGCGACGATGTCTGGACCTTCATCATCAAGGATATCAACTTCAAACTCGACAACAATCAGCAGGTCCACGCGGACCGAGTCAAGATTGTTAGCTGCAACACGAAGCGACCTGGCGAAGCTTAGGAGCCGCCAAAGAAGCGAAAATCGCGAAAGGAGCGCCAATATTGATCAGCTAGACACGGCCGCGATAGCGATACCAATGATGAAGAGAGTGCATTATAGAGATGCGAAAGGAGGTCATTCCTGAGACCTGAAGATACCCAGCTGGTTTGGTGGACAATTGGTGCACATTGTGAGGCGACTCACCCTGCGACGGATTTCACACGAGCGGGTCCGGCGGAGAAACAACAGGGCTGGCCGGGCACTGT
The DNA here is from genome assembly GCA_010015655.1 of Bimuria novae-zelandiae CBS 107.79. Lineage (NCBI taxonomy): Eukaryota > Fungi > Ascomycota > Dothideomycetes > Pleosporales > Didymosphaeriaceae > Bimuria > Bimuria novae-zelandiae. Next base: position 100,457 of record ML976751.1, read on the forward strand.
CATATCGGTAATGGGCAAATTATGAGTAACCTGCTTTTTATCAGGATAGGCGATCCAAAGCCGAAAATACTCACATCTTTGATCCTTGGCTGTATGACTTTGACCTGCTCATCGGAGTACCAGAGCCACCATGAAGCCAAGTCAGAGAGCCACGAGGCAGGGCAGGTTTCACGAGAACGACCGCTCCGCCCTTTGTGCATCTCACAGAAATGAAGAATCGTACATTTCTACCATATCATGTCCCTTTGTATCCCGGTTTACTGCATCTTGACTTTACAATTTCCCTCAATGCGTTGGATCCCCGCTTGCTGAAGCACTCCCACTGACGTATCCCCAACAGCTTGTCATAATCTGCCTTCGTACGACCGAACAGTGTCGTTCGCAGGACTGACTCACCAGCGTGCGAACGCCTTCTCCAACGGCCACATCGCCAGTCATTCTTGTTTGCACATGCTCTGATATGCTTCACATCTTCTGCCCAGCCGTGTTCGCTCCATACCAACGCTGCACCCATCTCCCCGATGAACCTTCTCGCAGCTACTATCCTCTCTTCAAGTACATAGCACCCTCCGTGCTTCCCTGCACTCTTCGTTTCCCTTAATCTCCCTCACAGGATGTCTCCACACCCAACCCAGAGCCTCGCCCAAACCCTCGGTGCTCTCTGGTGCTCTGTCCCACGCTACCGCACAGTCCTCGTCTTCCAACTCGCCCTCGTCACCCTCATCCTCACATTTGCTTTCTTCACCCCAACGCCGGACGCAGAGCCTCAGGGGGCAGAATTAGCCAAGCGCCACGGCGGCAGTGGTTTTGGAGGTTTTAGTATCCGCCCCCAAGACGAGCGCTGCTTCAAGCAGGAAAAAGTAGCCACGCTGTTATCCGTGTATCTCGGTGTCTTTGGCGCCGATCATTGGTATGCTAGGTACGCTCCCCATCCCATCCCCATTTCCCTCCTCCTTCCTCGGCCTCCCTTTAGGAAGGGGCTGATGCGTGGGTGCAGGCACTGGGTCCTGGCTACGTTTAAATTGTTAACCCTTGGGGGGTTGGGCGTGTGGTGGTTCATCGATGTGGCGTTTTGGGTCGTGGGTGGGTTTTACGGTACGCCGGGGTGTGCGGGTGGGTGTGGGAGGGAGTGGTTGTGCTAGATATCCCTGTTCTCCTTGCTCTCTTCTCGGTAGTACGTTCTTATACCTATTTAGCAGAGTGTTTGTATAATATTGTGGTGAGGGAACTTGGTTGTTACGAGTGAATTGTAGTTGTGGTGGATATTGTTTTATGACTGAGTCTCTGGGAACTGTTTAGTGGATTTGTTTAGTAGATTCTCTTTCTTGTGGGTGGATTATGTCTTGTCTTGGAGCTCGAGGGGTGAAGGGTGTCTGAGCGCTGAATTTCCAGGGAAAGCGGTTCTTCTGCAGTTGGGGCTGATGGCTGTGGATCAGGGAGAATCGCCGCGGTAGGCGACGGAGACGCACAGATTACGGGTCTTGGAATGTCGGGTGCTGTAAAAGAATGGATGGTGCAAGGTGTTACAGGGGCAAAGGGCGTCTTCATGTATATCTCTATAAAGTCAAATGCCGGCAAAACGCTAATCGCTTTTGCAAACAGGTTTCACAGAGGCTTATTGCGAGTTTCGTGTTCGGTTCTCCTTCTCTTATATGGTCGTCTGGTACGGACTTTTGTCGAGTTTGTCACAGTCCGCGTTGCGGTTTGTGTGTATGTTGTATGATCTAGAAAGATCATTGAAGACAATAGAGGAGAAACCCTGCAAAAGATGCTCGCGACCGAGCCGTTCATATTACTACCTACTCGTTTAGGTCTGTTGCTTGAAGTAAGCGTGGGGGCCAGGGTGTCGGCGTTCTATGGTCGAGAACCTTATTCTTCATACCTGTGAGCCAATGTGTTTGTCCTTTTTTTTTTCCTTCTTATCGGTATGGTGGTATGTACGAGAGTTATTTTGCCCTCGTGTAACCTCTGGCGTTTCAGAAGTAACGGGATAAGAGAAAAGCTCATGAAGCATCAGCGGAGGTGTGCAAGGATGGTGATCCTTCTTAGTGGTGGAGCAAGGGTAGTTGCACCATCTCATGGACGGACCGCTGCTGTTGTCCCGCGTTGAAGCGAATATGGCCAATCAAACGCCGTTTGTCCCTTGCAGTGCGCATAAATCCATGGTTCGCTTCTGTATCATTCGGAGTTGGTCTTGACTTAGCTGCAACTCGGTCTTATCGAATCTTTGCGGCACAGTTAGAACAAATGTAAATAAGATAACGTGCCTACTCAGGGAAGAACCTTACTTCGGTGGAATACTTCTTCTTTCGTTGATACATAGGGACCAATCTCCACTGGTGGGCGTTTATACTCATACGTGTGAAATGGGTCGCGTTCTCAGTGTTGATGCACTGGAGGATGCCGGCATTGAGATCGTTGAAAAGGTGGCGCCCCTTGCGAAGTTGATAAAGGAGTCTCCCCAGGCTAGTATACTCGCTCGTCATCTTCTTGATTTCGAGAATATTATTTCCAAGGAGCATTGGGTAAGTACATGTCTGTACATGTGTTCTTCAGGTATCATGGCTGGTATTGATTTATGAAAACAGAACGAATTGGACCGTCAAGAGAAGCAAACCTTGTCAGAGACAGAAGCAGATCACATTGTGATACCTGAAAAGCAGCCTAATAAGAAAGCAGAGCGCCGCAAATACACGGGGTACACAGATAAGTACGATATCAAACGCTGCGAAGCGAATTTCGAAATCGCAGCGTCTATCAAGCGAAGAGCCGACAAAATTCGGTCAGAAGATGAACAGCGGTGGAGTGAGACGATGAAAGGGCTAGTTTTCGGCAGATTGATTGAACGAGCAAGGCGACAGGAAGGTGCTATGCACAAGCAAAAAGCCGAGAATGTGGTCAAACGATTTCGAGTGTACGATACTCTAAACCTCATGAATTCGACATCTGAAGCTAATGAAAGCGCGAAGCGAATGTGAACACACCTGAGCGCATGGCAGAGATACCCTGCATCAATATTGTCAGAAGACATTTTTCCACTTGACGGCACCGAAACCGGACCTTTATTTTGGCTTCCACGCGTATGTGCAAGGTGATAACGAGACCGGACCTTTGCGCGGGGATGATTACGTCGAAAACTTCAGTGTTACACGACTTAGTCAACTGTACGAGGCCGATGTAGGTTTCGTTCCCAGTCCATGCAAAGAATTCTTCGGCTTAAAAGAATTGAAAATCAAAGATCTGACGTGCTTCCCATGGGCTGTTTGCGAGTGGAAACATGAGGGTAAAATCGACACTCGCGACGAGAAAAAAGCATACTATCAGGCCGCTAACGGAGCAGCCGTCTGCTTGACTTTGTTCGCCAATGCTGCAGTAGGTGGGCGGCCATTTCCGATTTTACACGACATTCGTCCCGTCGTTTGCATGACGTTTACCGGGCCCAAGGCTAAAGTGTGGGTTGCATATGTGACCGAAGTGGAAGATGGTCGCTACAGATATGTATGACATTTTTGAGTAATCCATATTGAAATTAAGCTGACCATTCCAGCGGATGCGTTGTATATGGGAAGGAAGTCTGAGGAATATCTTAGACAACGTTAAGCTATGCGTTATCATTGAGAACCTTCATTTCTGGGCGATGAATCACCTACGACCGTGGCTCACCAGCTGTATTGATCAATGGCGTCGCTCGATTGAGGAGCGAGAAGACACTGAATCATCTTTCGGGAAGATTGGACGTGCAGCTACGTGGGGTAGTTTTGTGAGCCGGGATGATGGACATCTGGATGATGACGACAGTTACGAGGGCTCTGATGGAGAAGAAGGCTCTGATGGAGACGAGAACTCGGAGACCGAGGAGGACGAAAATGATGATTCCGATGAGAGTGGGGATGAGGACGAAGAAGATCCGGATGAGAGTGGTGACGAGTGCGATGGGTGCGATTGTGCATGTCACAACGGCGTTTATTCTAAGACGTTCAGCATTCGAAACCGAAGGATGTCCTGATTCCAGAGGCGTTCAGAAGATAGTTACAATCGAAACCTGTCGTAATTCATTAGCCCACGCCGCCTACTAATACCCACATAGCTATGTTCCCATCTCAGGCTTTTGACAGGAAGGTGAAAAGAACTTGTGAGGTGCCATACCATTACTTCAGTTCATTGCGTATACACAAAACTGAATTCCCTCACTGCGTCAACACTCCTGGAAGAAAACCAGGCGTGGTTCTTACTTTTGAAATACCATCACTTCCTCACTCCAACTACCATCCCAGGCTTGCGAAGGGTGAAGGGCGTCCACAATCCACGAGCCAAAAAGCTTTCTTCTTCTGGAAACTTCAAAATTGGCAGTGCGAGAGTGACAGTATAGTCCTACCTACTGCAGTACACACGCCCAGAACGAAGGGTTGCAATCTCCGCGTAGCTTGAAGCGCGAAAAGGGCGAAGGGCGTCCGAAATCGATAACTTTCAAACAATTGCCAGATTTAGTAACTCACCATACAAAAACAGGGCAAAATATATCGGCAGAGGTGACCATGCATGGCTAAATGGGGTAGCTCGATCAAGCGCGAAGGGCGCATTCAGGGCGTCGCCCTCGGGTACTCAAGGAGCCGGTGTAGGACGCAATCAACTACTCAAAATGTAACCTATTCCGTCATACGAACGGAGGGCGCAAGGGCGACAGCATTTGATGGTGTTGAGTTCGTTGCTTGTTTGGGGAGTTTGAGTGAGGGTCGAAGGGCGTCGCCCGGGGACTAACCGCCTTTCGGCCCTTGTACGATACGCCACTACAGGCGACACAATATGGATGGAATCATGCGCCGTGAACAATTGTCATGGATCTCGCAGGAAGGAACGCACATTCATGATATAATTAATCTAGCATGTCTGCGCGGTCCAGGAGAGCTTCGGTACGCAGCACAGCCCTGAGATAGGTAGCTCAGTTGGCTGCGACTAGAGAGGCCTTGATTCCATCGACGACCGGTTTGAGGGTTTTGGAGGGCAAGCTCCAGTCTTGCCTTTTGAGTCCGTCGGTTTTGGTCAGCAGCCAGAGTGTCTCTGCTGCGGCGATGCGAATCTGCGTACTAATCAGCGCGATGCACCATACTAGTCTGAATAATCTTACCTTTGGAAAGGGGTGCAGTAGCATGCTTGTCACTTTGGTAATTGTGTCAGCTCGTGTCGTCGCAATAGTGCCTAGCCCGCGGTACACATCAAGGGCGAGAAGGAGTTTTTGCATGTGCGTCGACTTGAAGTGTGCTTTCTGCGTGTAGGAAAGAACGGCGCGAAAGCTGTGAAAGTTAGTCAACTACCAATGCACGAGCTGGGATCTTACTTGAAGTCTGTTTCCAGAAGCCGATGCATCACCTGCATGTCGAATAAGAACGCGAAGATATCTAGCACCGGTAGAAGAACCCTCTCGGTATCTAAGTTACTTTTTAGTAGTTCCAGCAGACATTTCACAACGTCGAGTAAGTTAAAAGTCCCGGCATCACCATCAACACCGGTTGTGGGCCAAGCGTCTATGGCATTCAGAAGTGCAGCCCGTGAGTTCTGAACGACAGACTCCGAGCCCATTCCCGCGGATGTTACGTAGCCGATACATACAGCTTCGATTATGGCGGGTGAGGTCGAGGGCTTCAGGACGGTAAGAGCGTTCGCGAAATATGCGTAAGACGAAACACCGTCTGCCACCCCTGAGGCGACTCCCTCGAAGTGCTCGTACGAACCTTTCTCCAGAACTTGTGCAGCTCGTAACCGCACTTTATCGAGTTTCTCGAGAGACAACCTTAAAACGTCCGCGTGCAAATTTTTTTCGTAAGCACATCCGCGCAGCAAGCCTGTCTCCCATGCCGTACCCATCGTATTCAGAGCCTCTAGGCGCACGAGTGATCCCACGTCTCCACGTTCTGTGACGGTGTAGTCATTCAGGGCCACGTGTGAGGCGTTCGCAATTCGATCGGCGATCACTGAAGGCAGTTCACATTGAGAGTCGGGATCCACACAGTTTTTTAGCAGGATACTGATGGCCGAAAGAGCCACGGTTCGCGCCTCGATTGCCACAGCGGAGGTACATCTGAAAGGCAAGATTTCCGCGATTTGATTTTGCATCGCCGTTACTTCAGTTGATCCGGGATTTAGCCACGGATAGGCAGCTCCCAAGGCGATCGCGAAGCCTGAGTATCGCAGGCCGTCGTACGACGCTTCCTCATTCAGCCTGGAGAGCCATCCAGAAACCAGACTGTCTGCGTCACTTGGAGAAAACGACTGCAGAAATTTTACAACGCGGGAAGCTGTTCGTGAGATAGTCCCCAGCACCGAGTCTGCATACCGGCCTAGGCAAAGATTCAGGAGACGGATTAATTCCCCCGTTGGCACACGTGATTCATCGGATGTTCCGGGCGGGGATGTCATGCAGGATAATGCACCCAAGAAGGTGCATATCGAGGAAGCTGTCAAGTCCGGCCTCATGGCTGGGGACATGAGAGCGATGTCATCTAGCTTCAGATCTCGTTCCAACAACTTCCACAAGTGCGTCAGATCCGCCTTCGTAGTAGGACCAGCCGATCCGTCTTCATCTTCTCGGACATTGTTTTGGTCTACTAGAGCAGCCAGTGCAGAGACCAGACCTTGGCGCTCCTCTACCTCCCTTGGTTTCAGCGCTGCGAGTTCGATACAGATTCGGTCGACCATGGCACGGATCACGGCAGGAGACTGGTCAGAGGAAAGCAAGCCGACGGCTCGTGCTGCAAATAGACGAGAAGCCGAGTCTAGAGAACCAATCCCTCTCCAGCCGAGCAAATTGTCGAACAAAGCATCCCAGTAAATGCGGAATAGCTTGCCGGCTTCGACAGAAACACGGCACATGGCGCGTTCGCGAAGTCCAACGGCATGAAAGTCGACGACTTGGACTAGCGAGATGCCTTCGTGGACGGTGTTTGGATGTCGGCCAATAAGTTCCTGCAAAGCAGCAGATGATCCTCTTCGGATATTACCAGCTGGATCGAGACAAGCTACAACGAGTAGTTCGGTTGCTAAGACTTGGAAAATCGAGTGGCCTTTCTGGTGCTCAGAAGCTCGTACTGATGTTGTCTCTACCGCCGATAGCTCAGGCGTTGTATATCTTCGCGACAATGCCCATATACCAAAGCAAGCAGCGTCGCGAACGTTAGTGCCTATGGAACCGCCGGTAGTCGATCGTTGCTCAAACGCCAATGCCAGCAAGAGCGCATTTAGGATCTCTGGAAGCATAGCGGGAGATAAAGCTCGTCGATAGAGGAGATGCGAAAGTGTAAGCGTTAATCCATGCCATTGCAATGAATCCACGCCGCTGAGATTCCGCTTCGAACCTTGCCAGTAAACATTCTCGTTGAGCGATCCGAGAATGGCTTCGACTACATCACCGGTCATTTCAGGGTCCAGCTTCATAGTGACGATGCTGAGCGCCTTACTCGCGGCATACCTCACAGGGCTGTCACCGTCTGCCAATGATTCCAGGAGGAACTCAATGACCTCTTCGAGCACAGTAGTTGTGTCGAGCGAATTTGACGTTTCACCCGCTTGAAGGCAGTGGGCCACAATATTGCGCATGGTCTTGATGATGAGCTTGCGAGCGACGGCCGATGATTTCATGAATTCCAGGCTTGGCTGAGTGATGATGTTCTGGCCGACGCGGTATATAGCTGGGAGAAATGGACCAATCTCCTCGTTCGTGGCAGAAGTGACCAGTCCGGACAGGAATGAGAGTACGCCAAGACACTGGTGGATGTTTGCGTCTTCTCCTGAAATCTGATCGAAGAATTTGAGAGACCATTGAACAAGCGTATCCAACAGTCCCACATTCTGCATGTCTGGGCGGACGCAAAGTTTAACGAGCAGGTGTGCTGCAGCACTGCGTTCTTTGGAGGCTGATTGAAGGCTCTTGACGCATATTAACAGAACCCGAAGGGTAATACCAGGCAACTCTGCGGGAAGATTGATATCGATGAAAGTGGCGACCTCCTGTGATGGCTGTATGGTAGACATGGAAGCTAGCGGGAATGGGGCAAGCATCAGATGGGACAGCCAAAGCAAGAGCACATAGCGTTCGGTCCATGGTAAGATTCCTTGAGGCAGCTCGTCGTCACCTGTTTCTGTGGCGCTCAGCCCAGTTTCGAACTCATTGATAATGGGCTCAAGGTAACGTGGCTCGTTGTTCAGGAAGCCCTTGATGACTTTGTCCCCTCGAACTTTGCAAAAGAGGTTCAAGATCCGACATATAGCATGAGTCAGTGGTATGAAACCCTTCTTGGGCTCTGGTCTCTTCGTTTTTTGGATAGATTCCAGATAGGCAGCAACCAATGGCGGGATCATATTCTTCAGATGGGTGTCCAGGAGTTGCGGGTCCTCTTGGAAAGGCTCAATCTGTACCAAGTCAGCCATATGAAGAATAAGCATGGAGACAATCTATACCAGTGCTGACACTCTTCCCAAGTCCAACAGCGGGACCAGCAAGCGAGCCTCGGTGGTCTCATTTTTACGCTTGCGCACAAGTCGTGATATGAGCCTCTCGAGATCAGACAGATTCGATGTAGACGCTCGTAAGAGCTTCAAATCGTCCTCTTCTGCTGTGTTCATTCTGGCGCATGCTGCGGGTGTAGGTGGAGCATGAAATGGTGGTGTATGCAGATGCCTAGGCGTGAGTCATGCATTCCCAAATTGACGCGTGCACATGACTACGCGCTATTCGACGCGACTTCGAGGCGGCTTTGACCTCATCAACGCCGCAACACAACGCATTTTCGAAGCCGCCATTCGCACGCTGCAGTACCTGCCATGGCAGAAGAAAGCTACAAAGAGTATCTCGCAAATCGTGTGCTCACAGAGAGCCAGCCGGTACACCTCATGCATCCGATCTCATCGCTCTCGCTCACACTTCGCAGATCACCTACCGACTGCTCAGCCGGGCGCTCAAGGTGAACGTCAATGTCGCAAAGCGGTAGGAACCCACATGCCTCACTGTGTGAATATATCTGATGTTTTTGTAGGATGTTGTATGAGTTCTACACTACACAGACGGCGAAGAAACCGAAATCCATCCATGCGACCTACCTTATCGCCGGCAAGAAACGATCCTCGGAAGACAGCAATGGCAGCAATGGGCACGATGGAGATGATACCGTTATGCGAAGCTCGCCCTTCATGAGCTCGCTACCTGCGCCGGAAGAGCCTCTCGAGAAGCCGGTTCCCAAGACCTCCATTGTCTTGGTGAGGGAAGAAGAACTGGAAAGTATGTGACGCCACTGGAAGATACGCACAGCTAGAAGCTGATAAAAGGTGCAGAGACTAAGGGCAGATTCGAGGAGATCACCTCGATCCACGTCTACAGTCTCGAACCCGGCCCGCTCGAGGTATGCATGACTGCGATCATACAAGATGATGAGGATATTAAGCATGATAGAATTTGAACTTGCTAGCCGTATGCAACCAGGAGATAGTTGATAACTACTCAAGTGGTGATCCTTTGGACCGATGGGGGATCTACGGGTCGATCCGCAACCCGTACGTTAAGGTACACGTCCGTACTAATTATCATGATGATCAGAGCTTACATTTTAAAAGCGACGCACTACGAAACATACTCCCGTTACAGCTAAAAATGCACCCAAAGCTACCGGCAAGCCTACTGCCCCTGCAAAAGAGGCGAAGAAGGAAGCCCCAGCGGCCGCGGCTCAGAAAGAAAGCACACCAGATGAAAACAAGTCAGGTCGCTCGACGCCTCAGCCTGGCCCAGCTGCCTCTTTGAAAAGAACAGACTCAAAATCCAAGGCGAAGAAAGACACAGCTGCTGGGGACCTCTTCAAGTCGTTCGCAAAAACCAAGCCGAAGGCAAAAGAAGCTGAAAAGCCTAAGGAGGAAGACGGCATGTCAGCCATTGATACGTATTGTAATGCCCGCTAATCACTACTACAGAACCGATGCAAGGCATGTCCGAAGACGAAGGCGATGATGATGATGAACCTGCCGTAAAGTTCGACGAAGAGAAAGCGGCAGCAGCGAAAAAGGCTCGCGAAGATCGCGAGAAGCAGCTCCGAGAAATGATGGAAGCGGACGGTAAGCCCGCTGCATGTCACAATCACAACACGTTGCTAATCGGGTGCAGTTGATATGCCCGATGCACCCACAGAGGAAGAGAAAGATTCTCAAGATGCTCCGATAGACAAGGAAGCGCCCAGCAAGCCTGCTGAGAGTGAAGCGACGGTCACTGTTCAGGGTGGACGCCGGCGTGGGAGGCGACGTGTCATGAAAAAGAAGAAAGTCAAGGACGAGGATGGATATCTTGGTAAGTTGATTTCTCTGGTGTTACACCCCATCTAATTGTATGTAGTCACGAAAGAGGAAGCGGTGTGGGAATCATTCTCAGAAGACGAACCAGAGCCTAAGAAGCCGAAGCCTGCACCCAAACCTGCTGCAGCAAAAGGAAAGAAGGCCGGCGCTAAAGGTCAAGGCAACATTGCCAGCTTCTTCAAAAAGGGTTGAAGAAGCACTGCATGATACTCGCCTCCACGTTACACCATTGGCAGGATACAGCTACCTCACATTTTCGGCCATGTTCGCTTGAAGCAATATTATGATCCGCCACCTGATCCCCAACGTTTGTAGATCACTTGAACACTCCGCATGCCATATAGAGCCAATACCGTACATATTCTTCTGCAGCCGTTGGCGCGTATACCTGCTCCATCATGCAGGCACTCGAAACCAGCCACTCACAGCATTACACATAGCCAAAGCTTAACTTCTGCGTCGCTCACCATTACCGCACCACCCCATCCATCACAATGCTCGCACTTTCTTGCACACTAAGCACAGCAGGTATACCCCTAACAACGCCCTTCCTGCCTTCTCAGCGCTCCTCGCCAACTACTACCCACCTTCTGCACGCCTCACACTGCCCCTCATCTCTTCCATTGCACAAGCCTGTCCTCTGTACCCCCTCGCTACCACTCCTACGTAAAACACAGATACCTATGCACTTCCTAGAACGGCAAACGGCCGCTCTGTGCAATGTAATGCGAGATGCTCGCCGACATGTGCGACGAAGCACACCGCGTGCGCCTCGAAGCGTACACAGATCTTGACTTGTCGCGGCGCTTGAGCGCTCGCACGAGGCTGGGACAGGGCCTGCAGACAGAGACAGGGGCGTCTGCAGGGATAGTGGCATATTCCGCGTAGGCGCGGTAGGATTCGGAGCGGGCGGGCGGCTATTGGTGGAGTTTTTGAGAGGGGCTGGAGATGGATGGTGGATTTGTAGTTGGGATTTGCATTTGGAAGACGAGATGGGCGATCATGGTGATGCCTTGATGGTGGGGGTTACGGTGATAGGAGAGGTGTGTTTCATGCGCTGGAGAGGGTAGTGCGTCGGGCTGAGGGGGATATGCAGTGTGACGAGTCTGCTCGCCCATAGACGACGGCAGATGAAGAGGGCTATGTTTAGCAGGAGCAGGGCTGCCATGTGAGGTGAGGGGAATCCTTCCGACGAAGCTCCGGTAAGTGGAGGCCTTTCGGAGTCGACGACTCGTAAAGATTGTCCTTGAGGATTCGAAATGATTCGAGTTGTTGAAACGATCATGTGCTCGCCCATCCTACGGAGAACTTATACAGTTTAGTCGGTGTCTTGGTTACACCGGACCTACCTCATAATATATGAATGATTCAGGAGCCCTTGTTATTTTAAACTGACCTTACTCGTATGCCGCCGATCAAATCAACGTACTTGACAAGCGAGCAGTCAGTATAAGCAAGCGGTCACCCCACCAAACTTTTCGCAACGCGTCACCTTGTAATAATAATAATAATAGCTTAACTACCTCCTACTTAAATACCCTATAGTAAAGTAGATATCTTCCTAGCTATCTTAACTATTAAATAAGACTAGATTTAAAGCAAACAATGCGCTATAGTAATATATAATATCTTTAAAATATACTATATAGACAACGTGTAGAAATTGCTATGCGACGCGATTACTAGCCTAAATTTAAAATACTTACTAAGCTAAAAAAAAATAAGGTAATTATTAGGTATATACTTAATCTAGATTCGCGAGGGTTTGCGTCTATTCTAGGTGCTATATAAAATATAGTAAATAACCTACTCGCTAAGTGCAGCGCTGGCTAAATAAATAAAAACTAGTTACGTAACTTTATTAATTAAATAGACCTCCTTACTTTATAATTTAATTAGCTATATAATTAATAAAGAGCTATATATAAAATTTTAAAAATAATTAAGACATAATTCGAGCTTATAGCGCGTACTATAGCTACCTATAGTATTTATAACTTCTTATTCTTATTAACCTTTCTTTTATAACGTACATGTATAGCGAGCTAATTACTCTACTAAGATCCTATTAAGGTCTATACTATACACGATAGTACAGAATAACTATTAAAAATTATTAAAAATTATAGTAGACTAACTTATTTAAAATTTACTTTTATAAGTTACTTATAGGTGCGCGAGTTATATTTAGCCTTATTATAGTATTAATAATACTACTAAGTTAATTTACCTTTATTAGTATACACTTTTTTTCTATTTTCGTATTACTATACGTCTTAAACTCTATTACAGCAACTAGCTATAGGCCTTCTTTAGCTATTAAGATCCCTTTACGCTATACTTACCTTTTTTTTATATAATTTACGTTATATAGTAGCTTTATTAGTAGCTTAAAGCTTAGCGTTATACTTAGTTATTAATATATAAAAATACGCTATTAGTTTAGCATCTTTTATAGGCTTTTTAATTACCTTAAGTAATAAAGTGAAAGAACTATTTACAGAAGTTTAAATTTTTTATTTTATTAGTATTAATTATAGCCCTAATTTTTAGGTATTACTTAATATTTATAACTGCCACGTACTATTGCGTATAGTATAAGGTAAAGGCGTACATAGGTAAATATTAAGCTTTAATATTGTAGCTTATAGATTTAATAAGACTAGTGTAGCGTCTTAAAAGCCTCTTTTAATATTACTTTAAGTAATTATAGCCTTAAAAGTAGTGATAAAGTAAGGTTGGAACTTAATTTTAATAATATACGTAATCTAATTACGTATTAAATCTTTCGCTTAGCGCCTATACGCCTGTTTTAATAGTAAGAAACACTCTATATCTAGTAGCTATAGAATGTACGGCGAATATAGGGATATATAAAGAGTAATAATTTTATTATTCTTATAGTATTACTAGAATTTAAGCAAGATATAGTTCTTATAGCTATTAGTAATAAGTAAATATACTATACTAGTAATATATCCTTTTATATATACGTTAAAGTACTATAATTATTATAAACTAAGCTTATTTATTATTTAGCTATTTTTAAAGACTATAATAGCCTAATTATAAGGTAGCTCTTTCTCTTAGTTTTAGGTAGAGAGGTAGTACTTATTCTAAAATATAAAAATGTGTAGAATTGCCTAGCCTATTATATTAGTGCCCTAAGTAGCTATTATTTAGTTTTAGTTACTTTAATATACGCTTTTTAGTATTATAACGCTTATATATACTATCCTATGTCTTGTAACGATAGCTATCATTACTCGTTCCTTTTAGGAATGTATAGCGACGTGGTATAGGGTAATGTACATTATATTTAGGTTACTTTAACGCTTAGAGACTATAATAACTATACTTATTAATATTATATCTATTATAAAGCTAGACTTATTAAAGTTATAAGTATTTTTATCTAGGATACTATGCCTAGCTTTAGTATTATTTATAAGCTAGAACTAGCCTTATATAACCTTAAGATCCTTATAAAGGGCTCTCTCATAGTTATACTCTTAATTAAACTAAACTTAAAGCTTTAGCTGGCGCTTAATAAAATAGTAAAACTACTTCTAATTAATTAGCTATATCTTTTATAGTGGTAAGCTCAGACAGAAATTCTTATATATTTAAGTTAAATATATACTATATAATTACTTACTTTTTTTTATAATTAAACTTATTAAGTTAAGTGCGTAGTTACGTTAAAAGGCAGTTCTAGCACGTTATATACTTAGTATAGTTTAAAAAATGTTATAAATAGTCTTAGTATATTATTATAGTAGTATTATATTTTATTAAATAGCGCAAAGCGTAAGCAATAATTAAGTTTTTTAATAGTTTATTACGTTACTAAGATATCGCGTTATACTGTTGTTAATAGTATATTTTAATAGGGTCTTAGTAAAGTAATTAGCACGCTTAACTAGTTAGCTCGATATACATATACGTTATTTCGTATAAGTTAAATTCAAAAATACTTATAATAAATTAATACATAGCTAATATACGCAAATATATTTAGCATACTTTAAATAGGTATTGGGATTAGTAGAAGGTATAATAGTATAGTTAAAGCTAGATAAAAGATAGTAGGTATGAAAAAAAATAAAAGATACTATTATAATAGATTTTAGTACTAAGGCAGATAGCGCGGATTTTTGAAAAAAAGGTTATAGTAAAATACGTAAATAGTAGAGTAGCTAAGCTTTATCTAATTTATAAAATAGATTAAGCAACTTAAAGATAGTTTAGCTAGCGAGAGAGGTTAATATTAGAATCTATAATTTATTAAGATCTACTAAGATCTAACATGAGGCATGACGGGACATCGGCACTTATCTATACGCCTAAGCTAAGATTCCTAACTTAGCCACGAATCACGTGACAATTCACGCGTCCTAGAAATATTAGAAGTCCTAGAACTATCTTGGCATTTGGGACCTTGGGACAAAATAGGACTTTAGGATCTATAGGACGGGACTTATATATAGGAACGTTAAAGATAGACCTTCTATCTTCGTGTTTAACCTCGTTTATTAATCAATTATTTAGATTATACTTAGGCATTATTAATTTATTTATAGCTACGTATTACTTTTAATACTAATATCTTATTAATATGCGTAAGTTATTAATAACCCCTTCCTTACCTTACTAGTACTCTTACCTAAGACCTAACCTTTAACTCTCTAAGGCTAGCTACATTATTAGGTTATAACACCTAATACTATAGCGTACTATTAAGAGAGTATTATATCTTATTAAATAGCGCAAAGAGTAAGCTATATTTAGCTTTTTTTTTTAAGTAGTTTATTACGTTATTAAAATACTACGTTGTACTATTATTAATAATAAATTTTAGTGGGGTCTTGGCAGAGTAATTAGCTCGCCTAAGAAGTACGTTTTCCAATACCGTAAAAATTTGATAATATTAGTTTACTGGTGCCTTTTAGTTCCTTTTTTTTTTTATTTGCTTAAAGCTTGCTGTTTCTGTTGCTTTTACTCCTCTTTCTTATGAGTCTATTACAAAATAGGAGGCGCTGGCAAATTGTTAATATCGAATTTCTGTAGTATTCCTTCTCACAACGCCGGCCATGATCTTGTCTTTAGGGCAGTGCCTTCCTCCTGTAATGCTTACTGTAACATTACTCTTTCAATATTCCTACTCTTATGTGGGGATCATTGTGGTTACAATACTGCAAGAGTAAGGTCCTTCTGGCAGACTAATACCCTCTCAACAGACGTGCCATATTTTATGCTCTTCTTGCTCTTGTCTTAAACTGGGAAGGATCACAGTGAAAGTGGCATATCAAGCTGCAATTGCCTACGCGGGCAACAGCCACGCTCATTGAGCCGATCGGAAG
Organism: Bimuria novae-zelandiae CBS 107.79; assembly: GCA_010015655.1. NCBI lineage: Eukaryota > Fungi > Ascomycota > Dothideomycetes > Pleosporales > Didymosphaeriaceae > Bimuria > Bimuria novae-zelandiae. Next base: position 116,146 of record ML976751.1, read on the forward strand.
CTGTAGGAAGCCTTCCAGACTGCGTCTTATTCAAATCCTTATATCCAATGTCCTTATACAAAACCCTTCACGACATACCTCCTGCCAACGAGACTCTCAGGACTACATTGAACAGGATGGATGGAATCCTCGAAAGACCAAGTATCGTTGTAACACGGGAGAACCAGCACACCAAAACCGAATAAACCATGCTCGAAGACATCAATTTCATGATCTCCACTACGTCTGTTCATTCCACTCATCTTGCGTACCTGCAATACTGCTGTCCTATACTCCCCTCCAGAAATAACTCCCTCACAGTAACACTCCTCACACTGCAAGGCACCCCTCGCTCGCGCGATCCTTTTACCTGACACCCTCCACTCTACCACGCCTACCCCTCTCCTGTACCTCCCGTTCTCATCAATCCCCGCATCACCAACACAACACCCGTACCTAGCATATACCGAAAGCAAGAATGGTGGCCTACCGAATCGAGCCGAGGCAGAAAAGCGAGTGCAACTTGCGAGTCCGACCAACGCTCTGCCCACTAGGCTCGGTCCTTTCCGCGGCGCCGTCAGCCTTTCGCGCAGATGTCCTTAAAAACGTTGCGCGCCTGTTGACGTATGCATGCACCGTGTAAGTACTCGTGAAGGTCCTCTAGTTCCAACGGCGCGGAATGATGGGTTTCCAAAAGCACCTGGACCGTGCCGCTGCCGCTCCGAGCAGGTAAGCTCGCACGCAAAGCAGCAGTCAGCACTGGTACGTAATCTCATCACAAACGCGTACCACGCCCACCGGACGACGCTCCCAACTCTCCCAGCCCGCATACAAAGACCTCAACCTCGCCGACCTGAGCCACACCCCCGGACCCAACCGCTGCAAGCCATCCAGGTCAATATCCATCGCATGGTGGCACGACCGCACGCACCCTCAACACAATAGCACGAAACCTTGTAGAGTATCGGTAGGGATTGATTTTCGATGACGGCCGCGCGCATGCACTCGGGAAGGAGCAGCGAGCCATGCTAGGTGCGGGAGCAAACGGTGGGAGGCGTGCGCCAGCCGCGCGCGATGCTGCAAGTCAGTCAAACTTTCACGTAGAATTATCAATGGCTGGGGGGTTTATTTTAGTGCAGGCTTGTGCGCGGGCTTCACGATCGGTGGGGGTGGGACGCGAGGTGCGAGGGGAGTGGGCATTAGGGAGACACTCTCGGCCGCTCCGATGTGCAGCGGGAGGAATGATCGGAGAAGGGTACTCTAGAGAGGTGGATTTGGCAGGCGCGTGTCAAATGCGTACTCGTGGGGCCGTGGACATGTCGGCAGTCCACCGGTTGCGGTGGCATTGCGGCACAGTCGAGCACCGAATGTTCGGTGCATACTGTATCGGCAGATCATGACATGGCTGTCCAGAGTAGTTTCTTGTGGATGAAACTGTGACCAGGTACGGACTTGATTACTTGTTTGGACGACATTCGTGAATGTAACGGCGGCATAGGATTGTTCATACTGCTGTGCCTCATTGATGCGTCGATGTTCCATACACTACGCCTCTCTGTGCCAGTAAAGGCATGTAGTCCGTGGATTATTACGGCCATAGCTCCTGTATCCTCCAGCCACCATTCGCCCGGGTCGTTTCGTCATATGTGTATAGGTAGCGGCGTGCCTTGTCGGGGTCGCTGAGATCGGTCCGCTCCACTGATTCCGGAACAATGATCACCAGACGAAAGTTCTTGCGGGCGACTTCGTCGTGAAGGTCATTTACTTTCGCGCCTAGCTCGAAGTTCTTGTCATTGTGTGGCTCGGTCGTGGGACGGCCTGGAGGAGGCGCTTTAAATGAGCCTAGGAAAGTTTAAGTTGCAGCGGACGATGGTTGTAATCTCACATGTTACCTTTAATACCAGGAGACTGGTTCCCAAAGCTGGCAGTCAGTTCCTTGGACCAACTCCAGTCTTTCTCCTTCACCGGCTCCAGGACCCGCATCCGCTTGCCCACCTCGCTCTTCACGGTTCTTACCCCGCTGCTACTCTCGTTTTCATCAATATCGTTACCGACCACGTATGCTTTACCTTTGATCCGCCATTGTGTGCCCGTCTTTTTGACCCAGTAGACAGCCTCCACAGGGCCGCCGCCGCCGCTTCCTTGAGTCTGCTCGTCCTTCTCGGCGTGACCGGCCCCGGTGACAAATAACTGTCCAACTTTCTCCATTCTGACGTCGGTTGTAAATGTGGGACAATCGCTCTCGTACACTTTGGGATTCCGCTCCGCGTCGTTGTGTTTGTTCTCCGGCAGCTCCGTCCAGAAACCGCGAAAGATGCAATACCGGACGCGCGGCACGTATGGCACAGTGGAACCCTGAGGAGCGGCTGCGACTGTGCCCAGTACGAACTCGGGTGATTCCATCTTCGAGATGTGTTGGTTGAATAAAGACTTCCATGGCGCCCTGGGGAGCACGGAGGCGTCAGGCGCGGTTGACAAGGACGGCATGGTGGAGAGGAAGCGCGCGAGGCGACGTTGAGCGGTTTTCGAAACTATGGTGCCTGCTTGGAGTGTTGGAAAAGCTTGGTGGTTAGTATTGGTTCACTGTCAGTGGTGAGCAAATGTTGGTGATGGTGATGGAGCTTGATTTCTCAAGTTAGTGATGTCGTCATCTATCGAGCTCGATCGGCAGGAGCGCAGAGCTTCGAGCTGAACGGGAGTTATAGTACTCCACTACGTCCTTCAAAACGTGTGTAAGGTGTCCTACAAATCTTTCAGCAATTGCTTCGTGCGCGTTCATTCAAATTATGGAGTTCGTGGTTCAACTGGGAAGCAGCAGCCCACAGCTTGGCACGTCTACGAAGCCTAACCCTATTCGACAGGTAGGGATCCATTGACATTTACCCGCATGGAATGCAAAAAGTCGACGACCGAATCAAATTTGAAATTGAAACGTGCAGACTAAAGTTCCTAATTGTGACTATAGTAAAAGATTTATAGTCCCTTAGCTTTAGATTATATTTATTCTGCCAATAATAACAGTATTTTAATAACTTAGTTTTCTTAATAAAAAAGAATAGCTTTTCTTATATAATTTAAATTTAACTACTTTTTACTACTTCTTAGTTTACTTTATATACTTTTACTACAGTAACACTAGCCTATTAAATAGTATCTACTCTATAGTATATATAGTAATAATAAATAATAATATATATAAAGTATTCTATTAGTGAGCGACCTACCTAAGCAAGCGGCCTAGTTTCTCTTCTCTTAGTAACACTAACCTATGCTTCTTAATTATTACTATTACTATTAACACTGTTTAAAAATAACCTACTAAAGATAATGTCTAATTTAGAAGATAGCTCTTTAGCCTTTTAGTAGATTTACGCATTATGTCAAGACTTATTATACTTATTATATAGCCTTTAGCGCTATGTGCTACTCTTTTTACTATTTCTTTTTTCTTTTTTATAGGCGTCGTCTCTTTATAGAACACTTTTTTATAGCTATTAATTATAGTTTCTTAGTAGTAAATTGTATTCCTCTAGCTTATAAATATATTCTTTAACGTAATTTTTATTTCGTGTAGGCTATATTTACCATCTTCAGCTCCTTAATCTAGGCTTTTATTAGTTTAAAATAATACGCTATTTTTATACTTTCTATATAAATAATATTAATACGTTCTTAGCTAGTATTAAGGATCTTTAATAGTATTTAAAAACTATTTTTATACGAGAGTAGATTACTACTTAATCTTATGCATATTACTAGGTATTTATAACTACTATAGTATAGGTTTAACTAAGAGAGTAATTAAGGTCTTTAACTAAATATTTAATTAATTTAGTACTAATTATAGATTAAAGTATACTAAGCTAGTACTTTAAAAAGTTTTTCTAATTTATTTTTATTAGTTAATATCACGAGAGTAACGAGTATGAGTGTCTTAGCCCACGACAAGCTAGATCGATATTACTACGTTCGATATCTACGTGTAGGTACAAGACGTTAGATAAGGAGAAAAGGTCTTCTCCCCCTATCTAGCGTGAATCTATCTATCTCGCTTAGTCTGGGTACTAATACCTAGATGGCTAGCGTCGTGTCTAATCAATTAGAAGTAAGCTTCGGGGCTTGGGCCATCGGACCTTCGGGCCTAGGCTATCGGTGTATCGGCGCAGGTCACTCAAAGGATCGATGTTGGCGTATCTCCTAGCAGAGGCATGTGGGAGTGCGTGTATAAGAATGTAGCCTCGAATGAATTAAGTGCCTATAGGCCTGGTACGAAAGGATACGGAAAAGGTACTGAACTACAAAGGCCCCAAGCTCCTCTAAATACACCTCTTCCCAGATGGCTAGCTAGCACATAACTGCCATAGGTTGACCGTCGGTCTGATGGATCCGAAATAGGTCCAAATCGGATTCGTAGTTCCCCATCGGTCTGATAGATCCGAAATTGGTCCGATACGGATGAGTGTCGGTTTTCGGATGATCTCGAATCCTGTCTTGACTGGCCAAGGGTTCTCGTGTCGACGAGCGATTGTTCCTGTTACAATCGGACCTTTGGTTCCCAAAGTATAAGTTCGGAGGCAGAAGTCTATGTACTAACGTACTATTGTCAATAGTACGTCTAGGCTGTCAGGTTGCCTAGGAGGTTACCGTGACTGTTAACTTATTAAACGTATTAATAAACGCAATTAAGAGCTTAGTTTTAGTAATATAATTAATATAACTTTATATTAATTACTTCAGTTAGCGCTAGTATGCTTTTTTTTAGTAATAAAATATAACTTATATCTAGTAGCTATAAGATATAGGATAAGTAAGGTATATCTTTATCTAAAACATAATAAAGTGTAAAATCTCTTATTTTATACTATTAATACTTAGTATTATTAACATTTATTTTTTATTACTTTTTTATATCGGCTTTAGTTTCCTATGCCTTTTAGAGCTAGTAATAACCTTTTAGCTTATTAAAACTACGTCTATTAAAAAACTAAATGTCATACCATCGGTGTATGTGACTGACTAAGGGCCTAACTTAGTAGGATCAGGTAACTCTAGGTATATAGCTAACGCTATCCGAACGGAGACTTCGTAGCGATTCGCTTCTTTTTCTCATACTGAATACAACTCCTTTAGTCTCTATCATATTACTACACTACCTGCCCTATCCGTCCTCTTACATTAGACTTATTAAAGATTTATATATTCTTATTTTATATGTCGTACTTTGTCCGTATATTACATACTAGTTTAAACTAAGTATATATTAGGCTAAAATCTTTACATAGTACTCTTAAGTTATCTAGCTTATAATTAAACCTTATTATATGCTTAGATGTACGCTTAATAAATTTTACTAGCTCGTTTTTACTAATCTTACTCTAGCTACGCGCAGCGAGCGAAGTATCTATTATATTTTAAATCTATATAGGAATTATAAGGTATTTTTACTTATTAGAGTCTAAAATATACTAAACAATTATCTCCTTCTTTAAATTTATAAGTTTTATTAAGCTTAGCTTTAATTTAGCACGTTAAAGAATGCTATTATATCTATAGCTTATTATAGTTTATAAGGCTTTATACACTATAGCAGCGCGTTAGGTTAAATAATTTTAACTTTAAAATATAAAGAATAGTACTAATTATACTTTTACTTTATTTAAAAGTAATTTAGTACTATATTTTTAAGTTATTATTAATTAATCGTATTTTAAGACTTACTTAGATAGGCCGCTCGCATATAGAATACGTTATAATTAATATTTATATATAAGTATAAAAGTACAATAAGTAGTATTTACTAAAACTATGGTAGTATATAAAGAAATCTTACTAATAATACCTTAAAGTAAATTTATAATTATAACTAGTAGGCCTTATAAGATTCCGAGGTAGGTTAGTATATATAAATATATTATATTAGCGTCTTAAAGTACGAAAAATTACTTATAATATAAAAGTAATTAAAATTAATAAATATTGCTATTAAAAAATTGCTAATAGAGTGTACTAATTATTTTAAATATAGCTAGGAAGCTAATAAAAGTATTAAGAATTGCTACTAGATCTGTATGTAAGAAGACAGAGCCTCAGGCGAACATCAAACACGCACAGGTCACGCTTGATTCTCGTCGCATGATGCCGCACAGCCCGCCCTGCGGAGGAGCATCTACCTTGCAAAACAAGCGCACATGGCTATAGCTGTTATAAGGTAATGTCCCTTCGGACGGACGGACGGACACTCTGTGAAAGCAGGGACAACCGCCTGCAAGCCTCGTATCACGGTGTTTTCGAGTTCCTTGTTCATGCCTTTGGCCTGTTAATAGTTTACTTCATTCTTACCACTGTGTCAATGCTCAAGAGCGCTGAAAGAAATGAGAAAGCGAATCCGAAGTGTCTCGGTCAAGGGTCGTTGTCGACGTGTTCCACCCTGTGACGATCAGCATGCTACGAGATACTCGCCGCAAAAGGAATCGTTCGCGAATGTCGATCTGCAAGTGCGCGACGTTAAATTACCTACGCATGCTCTATAGTAGCGGCGGCAACGCTCACCGCAAGACACGAAATCGTGTTGCATACAGTACTCTAGTGCTGCGGCAGGGACAAGGAAGGCAAGTCCTTTAGAGCAGGCTTCGCTCCCGTGCGGTTATTATTGGATGACGAAACGCCGTTCGCGCGTGCGCTCGGATGAACTGCTCGCTTTGGGGGAGGATTTCGAAATCCGGTGGGTCCGCTTCCCTCTTGGACGGAGAGAGCCGCGAATGCCAGTCTCTGGTCTGACGCCCGAGCCGCAGATTGTAGACGGCAGCAGATAATGAGGCATGTACAGTACATTCAGATGGATGCAAGCGCATCCTGTTTCATCGCGTCCAGCGTATCTCCACGTGGACTTTCTGGTCCAAAACGGCCGCTTTTGGGCAGTGCTTATGGTGTTGAACGCCACCACCAGTGCCGGCCCGCACTGGCAGAGCGCATCGGCCCTCTCTGGGCTGCGGGGAGACAGGCCTGCTGCCGGTCAATAAAGTGGCGCCGAGGGCCAGCATTTGAAATCGCCAGAGCCGACAGTGAAAGCAAACGAACCACTCTACGGGGTCCATTATTTCGAACAACACGGCGTCCTGGCACCCCTGTATAACCTGCAGCAGCCCTTGCACAGGACGCTCAAAATCCCGCATGAGCTACGCTACTTGCGTCGATCCCTCGTTGGCATCCTGGTCCGCCAAACCGCTCTGCTATTAAGTTGCGCATATCCCCGGCGCCTCACTCCACTCCGCATACACACACAATCGCTGCCGCTGTCCTCTCCCGACCACGTTCCAATCCGTACCTGCTCGTTGCCTCGCCCATTCTGCTGCCTGTGACACGTATTCCGCGCTGAAGGGCGCCACTATCCACCGAAGCCACTTGTGCCCCGTCCACGCATCTAACCTCGACCACGCTTATCGTGTCTGCTTCCGCTGCGGGCGTCCGCACCACCACCACCACCACCACCACCACCATGTCCGAGATCGAAAAGTCTTTCTTGTTCCTGCATGACAATATTCCCAAGTGGTCAAACGATGTCACCGATATCGAGACCAAGATCGTTGCCATGCAGAGCGAGCTTTCCAGGATCCCCGTGTCGCGCTCACTGCCCTTTAAGAAGAGAACTGGCTCCATCGCGTCAATACGGAACCTAGACGCAATCCAGGAAGAGCCCGACGCGCCCTCTTCTGAAGCCCGGCAAAGCGAACCGAATAACCGCAAGCGAAAGGAGCCTTCATTGTTCTCCGGACAACAATCGGGACCTGCAAAGCTGCGGTCGCGGACTATGGTCGTCGTCAACTACGACGGCCAAATACAAACCGTTTTCGAGCAGCTCGTGCGTGCAATCGGCACTGGGCGGAACATGCTTCGCAAAGGAAAGATGGCTGCGAAGCTGGACGCAATGGCTGCCCTCGCCGGCTCGTCTGACGAGGATGATGAAGATGACACTGACGCCATCATGTCGAAGATTGGATACCGACATCGTCGTGGTTTCCCGTCGATGCGTGCACGCGGTATGATCCGCCAGGTCGAAAGTAGCGGCACACCTACCGAACGTTTCGACACCGCCGACAAGGCATTAGAGGAGGCACAAGCGCTGTGCGAAAGGGCCGCTCATCAATCTTTACGGGAAGGTGACTGTCGGAAGGAACTCGATGGTGTCCGCAAAAATTTTGATCATGTCATGGATATTGCCAAGGGCGAAGTCGCTAGGCATGGAGCGCAGCAGTTGGAGGTTAAGGAACGAGAACAACCAGAAGAGGCCAATCAGCCTCCAAAACCCGAAACGCCAACGGCCTTCCCGCTTCCCGGTTTCGAGAAAGAACCGATACGTACCGTCATCCCACCGACCCTCAGCACATATAACAATGGCGCTACAATTGTCGACATCGAGATCGACGACGAAGAGGACGATGCCGACCTCAACTTCGTCATGCCTCCGATCCGACTGACGTCACGCGTATAGGCATGCCTCGTCCATTTACACCGTTTTTTGCGTTCAAGCGATTTGTCCCGGCGTTTTTGGAATGGGAGGAGCATTGGGCATGGAACAACCACGAATTTTACGCAGGTTACGACACCACCACTTTGCATGTTCAGGCAAAGCTTCTAGCGTCGCATATCACATCGTTACCACGCCTTGAAAATTATTTACATACCCTTCTGCGCATTGGGTGACGAGTTGGAGCACGTCATATTTGTACCCGTATGCTTTCGTTCGCTTGTATATTGCAACAGTCATATGGGTTTAGGACCGCCATGTTTTCTTTTAGTATCGTCACTCAAAAAGAATTGTAATCACTTATTCTCGTCCGATCTATCCCACACAATTCGCTTCTGTGTTATCGAGCTGACTCACACTGTGCACGCCGTCCAACCGCACGTACCTCGTTGACTTTGATCTATCATGGTAACTCTTTCGACTGACGAGTGCGAGCAGGGGTATTGATGGCAGCTTTGCTTGCATGTCATAAGCATGCCTGCAAACACTTCAGATCAGACAAGCACCCCGACCCTCCAAGCAAATAAGCCATAGCAGCAAGACGTTTGTATGCCGTCAACGGACTCAACCGGGAGCCCCGTGGGGAGACATGCTGAAGGCGGCCGTTGGTCATGGGGCATCCAGCAGTCGTTCCTTCCTCGATGCCATCCAGGGTTCAGTATCGATCATGTGAGAGCGCGTGCCTTCCGCGCCCCGCGCAGCGGCAGCTTCCCTGCGAGGCATTGCGCTTCACGCTCGTTCCAAGAATCTTCCTTAATGCAATGTTCTTCACTTTCACCGTTCACCTCGCCACGCCCTTGCCCAGCCCCGTCTCGCCTTTTTAATCGCCCGCGCGAGCACCTCCGAGATGCCGCCTCCTCTTAGCGACTACGACTGGGACTCCTCTTCCGAGTCAGACACCCACGCCGTTCCAGCTTCAAAAACCAAGGTAAACCAAGTGTAGCCGCCATCGAACAAACGCTGAAGAGTATGTAGGATCAGTCGTACTGCCCGCAGCCCCAACGAGAGCCTGCACTTAGCTCGCCCTCACCAGAACCCGAGAGACCTCGCCAGAGTACGGCTGTGGTAAGTCTGTGCATTCAGATTAGGTGTATAATGCGGTCAACTCACAAGAAGTCTTGGCGTGACGTACCAGCTCGCTCCTTGCAGTGACCCGATACTGTAGCGACAGAGCCAGGCTAACGGACTAACAGATTTGCTCCAAGAAACGCAAGCAGCGCGGCTTACTACATGAACTTGACCTAGGAAACATTGTCCCGTCCGAAGACAACATACCTGCATCTTCGGTACCCATATCATTTTACAACACACGAGGATCCACTAGGAGCACACGCACTCTGTTGTACGATCAAAAGTACCATCCAATGGATGAGTATCTGCGGCCTTCACAGGCTGCCAAGCGCAGGGCAGAACACGGCATCGATGACGAAGAAGACACTGACTCGGTCGGCTTTCATGACCAAGCCGATGGCGAGTCCGAAACCGATGTCGAAGAGCAGCCACAGACGAAGAAGCGCAAGAAGCTCGATAAGCTTGCTACACGCCGGAGTACTCGACGCTCCTCTCGAAAAGTCAATCGCAATGTGTTGTACAACGCCAAGGTACACCCGCAGGATTCACAACTGGGGCAGCTGTCGGACAGTACGGTCTCACAAGTCAACGAGGACTATAAGGTGGTCTTCACTGCAAGTAGCGTTGCTGCTGATGAGATAGACGAGGTAGTTGCCATTACGAGCAGCCCTGTCGACGATAATTCAGATGAGGTGATCTCAAGAGCAAGCAGTGTTGCTGCTAGAGAGGTGGACAGACGCGTGATCCGCAATACCAACGGTGAGTATACTTGGTGCCAATTTCCCACTACGATGCCGTGTCATGGGCTCAAGCATTGTCTCCTGTTCCTGGGTTGCCGCTGGGTGGTTCATACGGTCGACAAACCGCAGGATGAAACCCTTGCTGCCTACAACCGTTATTCACGCGCCAACCTCTGGCTGGTTCATGACGCGCTAATGAGCACGCAGAAGACTACACAGATTTCGTCGTCTCCTCGCCTTCTCGCTCCACGCCTCTTTCTACGATCTCGGTCGGCAATCCAGGACACCGACTTGATCTCCCTGACGACTCGCGCATGATCGATCGCGGCAACAATTCGCCGCTCAGTTCTGTAGAGCAGACGCCTTTTGAGATATACAAAGAGCCACTCCATGAGCAATTTGCTAAAGAGGCCACTGCGCGAGATTCGAACGACCTCTCGCACCTGGAGCAAACCCCTTTTGAGATATACGAAGAACCGCTCGAGGTACAGCTTGCCAAGGAATCCACCGCCGCGGAAGCAATCGACTATGATCATGACGACAAGGAGAATGCACCAGGGGAACCAGCAATGCTAGAGGATGCCTTTGCCAACATCGACATCCGCCGCATGGCTGGGGACGCTGCCAATGAGCGTCGCCTTATGCATTATCTTCATCCTGGTTCTGTGTCCATGTTTGACGGTACAGACGATCGTATCGGCGTTGCCAGTAACGTCTCGAGGACGGCTGCACGCGCCAATGATATTGGTTACGATTCAATTCTGGGCGACAACTCATCTTTGCCATCTTCGGAAGTCGACTCGGTTCTAGGATGATCGTCTCATCACTACTCCTCTACCCAGCCCTTCTGCTTCTAGACAGAACAAAAGTAATCCGACCCTGGATCACGCTGCTATGTTGTTACTTCTCGACAGAGGTAAGGCTTTCTTCACAACGTGTGACTTCATACTGACCTGACTGCAGCAGGCCTGCGGTTCCTTCTCGGGCTCTTTCCGTCCGCATGTCAAACATTTCACGAACTGGTCGCACTGAACTGGTGTTAATATTTCAGCCGCATCTTGTCGATGCATCCGGTAGCACATGTTTCAGTACCCATCCATTTCGTTGTTGATAACCGCATATACCTTGCTACAATGCTTTTCTTTCTCTTTAATGACGGCACGCTCTCCATGATTGATGTCCATGTTTTACGACCACATGTCAGAAGGCATTATCATGGTACGGAACATCTTTTCGGAACAAATAACTCCGCCTACGAACATCTGATGGAATAATATGGCGGCGAACTTCGCCTTCAGCCAATATCACTGCTGTGGTAGCATCATATTGTTGTTTCTTCGGTCGGACAACAGGCGGTGGAAAAGAACAAGTGCTTGGTCTCATGGTTGACGTATACAACGGTTTCATCTCTTCTCCATGTACCCTAATCATTATACATGTTTCAATGTCGTTATAGGCTCAGGCAACCTTCGTTCCATATGTGATGTGATAAAAGAGGTGACAACCCCACAGTCAAGCATTTGATGCGCAGCGTGAAACTGGGATATCGCCACCGCGGCCCCTGCTCCGCTGCTCCGCGCTTCACAAACTTTAAAGGAACATAGGATGTATTAACGTGTTCAGGAAGGAAACATCTTGCGAGGCGATGGTGTGATATCGTCTTGTTGTGTTTGCAGGTCCCGAGGTTGGTGCTGGAGGTTGATTACCTAGCGCTCGATGCAGACACGATCTACGCTCTAACAGGAACTGTGAAAGCTTAGTGTGACTGCATGTATAGCGCCCCTGTCTGTGACTTTCTCTCCAATGACCCTTTTCTCTGCATGCGCCATGTGCCGTTCATAAATATGGCGGACAAAGTGACGGTGGATGTGTCACTATCGAAGTTAACTAATGATTGTATCAGCTGCAGCGGATAGCTCTGCGGAAGCGGTGCCCAGGGGAGCAATAGTACATTATATTACAGTGCGGATGGTGCCCCCGGTGAGACTATTTACCCTTTGCTGTTGTCGTGATGGTTGGGAAGTAGGTTTTGCGAGGCTGGCCGAGGTGCGTGGTCTTCTTGACCCTCATCGCAACGTCGGAACGCGCGGGATTAGCTGGCCTTTGCATTTTAATATCGAAGTACCACCGCTGGAAAAATTTTGCCGTATTGTACTGTGGTATCAGGCAAAAGTGAGGTGAGTGGCCCGCGCAGGATGCCTGACTCGATACAAAACGGACGCCACTAAACAGAAATACCATTAGCTCTATGTAATTTATATGATAATGCTTGTACCTCTGTCGTGTGCTGTCTACCACAACATCACCATAATGTCTCCCCCATTAACACTAACTCGTTAATACCTTACTCGCGACTAACGCCTCTAGATACGCACCTTGCGTCTAGCTAGGCACACTTACCTATTTATTACTAACCTTCTTAAGGTCTTAAAGAAATAAGTTACCTGCCTAATTACTAGCGCACGCGTTACGCTAAAGAAGCGTACTAGTTATTTACTTTCCTTTATAAATAAATAAGTAGACTAGCTTAAAGAATTTATTAAATCCTCTTAAGAGGGGAGGCAGATAAGTTTCTTACGCCTTATAAAGGGTCCCTTTACTTATTAGGGCGTTAGTAAATACGTAATTTAGAATACTTTATAAAGTAGGGGGTATACTTGCCGCGTTACTTTTGCTAAGCCTCCTCTTACTAAAAAGAATTATTAGCTACGCCTCGCGTAGGCAAAAGCTCACGCTAACTAGTCTTCTTAGTAGTAGTATACAATCCTCTAGAGCAACAAAACTTAGGTAACTAGTAGTTAGTATTATAAAAAGTAGGTTACTAGGTGCCTTAGAGAGGAATTAGATCCCTTTTATATTATTAAGAAACTACGTAAGAAGCGTAACTAGATGTTCTAAGGTTGCTTCTTAGATACAACAAAGGGGCTGTTAGTGTTCTAAGAGAAGAAATAGAAGAGTATTAATAAGGAAAGCTATTATAAGAGAATTATACCTCTTGTTTATAAATAGCTACGCCTTAATCTATATCTTTAATTTATGTAAAATAGCGCTCCTAGGCACGCTACTACTTATATAATTAAAAAGCTTTAATTAAGAGAAATTTACTCTATCTTTTAGCTAGCGTTCTCGCCAGATCTTAACCTAATTAAGATAGTGTAGAATAAGATAAAAGACTATATTAAGTAGTATTATTTTAATCTACCTAGGGGTAAGCAGCGTACATATAGCCAGCTACGTAATATTATATAGGAAGCGTAGGACTTAATTAAAAGTAAAGTATTTAGGAAGCTTATTAAGAGCATGCTAGCTAGATACTAGGCTATAATTAATGCAAAAGGTGGTCACACTAGGTACTAAAATTTATACATAAAAGAGGACAAGCGTGCGAAATTTACATGGCTCGGCATCTTGGCGACACCCCTGTTGTGCGCGGGCCACTCACCTCACTTTTGCCTGATACCACAGTATACTATGTAGACAACTGGAGTGCCATTAGCAACGCCTAGCGCCCGAGCAAGCGCACACCTGGGCCACGCGCGTGCGTTGACACCTGCCGCCTTCCACATCGCTCCTCAGCGTCTTCACCCTTTATCTGTCCACGCCGCTATGTTCACTAATATTCTACCCTCTCCAGAGCACCGGAAAGGGAAACGCACAAGTGCAGCCGCTGTTTCTCCATGAATTAGACACGCTACTCGTATAGTCGCACTATGTTCCCTTGACATCCCGCCGGCAATTGCTGCACGCGACTGCAGACCACCCGCATGCTTTCCCCGCCCAACTGGCATTTCTCGCTAGCCACACGGCCTGGGAGTTAATTTACGTGAGGTCTAGAATGCTCTGCGCGTGCGGGTGGGTATTGGATTTCGAGGCCTTAGAGGTGAATTGTCTTGATGGACTGGGATGTGGGGAAAGTTAGGCGGATGCGAGCAGGGAAGGCGGATGCTCACACTCCACCTCACACTATTGACTTTCTCCAGAGCTTCGCTATCCTCTCCCAGACACCTTTCTACACAAGCGGGCATCCGAGTCGTGCTAGTCGCAGTGAGTGCGAAAGATGTGCAGACGTCTCGGCTAACCCGCACACCTCCGACGACACATCTTCGACGTTTCGACGCCACCCGTGAACTTTCCCTTCGCACCTATCATGTTTCCCACGATGAGACTCTCAACGAAGCTCGTTCCGTTTGCAACATACCCCCAACTGCGCGCTGGCTCCGCGCTACGGCGCGTTCCTGTAAACCACTGCAAGGCGAGCGGGAGCGCGGGCGGAGTGCTTTACCGGGGTGTACGTGATATATAATATGTGCGTGCAGTCTGGGTATTCATGATGGCGACTAGGCCGTGTATTCTTTCTTAATACGATCTGGCATCGGGTGTTTTCTTGGGTGGTATTTGAATCCTGGAGTTCTTATGGTCCTACTTTTCTTGATTGTTATAGCGTCCTTTTTTAGTAACTAAAGAGCGTGGTCACCGGCGCGGTCACGGAAACGTGGTGGGAATTTCACCTTCCAGCATTGTTTAGGCCGCGAGCTTCACGTGGGATTGGTGTGGTAGAAGCGTTTGCAGCGACCTGGGCACTGCGGTATTGGTTTAAGAGAAGGCTTCCTCGACGATTGGCAGAGCTTGTGGCATCGACCTATTCAGAACGCCTTCGAAGACTGTCACAGATCGAGAACATGGTTGGTAGTAGGATACTCACATCTGCCCTCGGGCTCCTCGGCTTCGCTTCGATAGCAGCTGCTGCACCACTGCATACTCGCGCCGATGCTGCTACAACAGTAAGGGTCATGCCCTTCGGTGCTTCTATTGTTGAGATTGTAAGTTCACTCTTTCTCCTTTGCAATTGGCCATCTTCTTTGGAAAGAGTCGGGACTCTGGAATATGCGGTGGTCCATCCTTTCCATGAAGTCAGAGCTTGTTTGAACTCCTCCTATGGCAGGGTATGCCTGCCACGCACCTCCATTCCCCATCAATCTCCTATCCCAGCGCACACCACATCCAGCATATCCTCCGCCTCCCAATCACGTGTCCCAAACCCTCTCACTCTTTCTCCCGACCCTCCACTAACCAACACCCCCCAAGACCTGCTGGCGCGCCTACCTCTGGAAAAAGCTCCACGACGCCGGCATCTCCAACACCGACTTCGTCGGTTCCCACGCGACCCCCTCGGCCGGCTGCACCCTCGCCGGTGCCCCCGTCCCCTTCGACGCAGACAACGAAGGTCACTCCGGCGCAAAAGTAACCGACTACGCCTCCCAATCAACACTTCCGCACTGGCTGTCCTCCGCAAACCCCAATGTCATCCTCATGCACGTCGGCACCAACGACGCCGCCGCCAACATCTCCACCGCTAAAGTCTTCGCCGCGTACGATACCCTCATCTCCCAAATGCGCGCGCAGAACCCGCGCGTCACGCTGGTAGCGAGTAAGTTGATCCCAATCGATCCCGCGCTGTTCGGCCAGTTTGTCGTGGATCGGTTGAACGAGTATAATTTTGCGATGGAGGGGTGGGTGAAAAGGACGAGTACGGCGCAGAGTGAGATTGTGCTGGTGGATATGGTTACGGGGTTTGATTATAAGACGATGACGAGGGAGGGGGAGCATCCGAATGAGAAGGGGGATGTTTTTATGGCGGAGAGGTTTTTTCCGGCGGTGAAGGATGCGTTGGCGAAGAAGAGTGTGAAGAAGTTGATGGCGCTGTGAAGGGGATGGGGTTATGTCACGTCACGGTCTTGTACTGTGTATTTAGGGAAGATGTGTATATTTTCATGTCTGGGCCATTTTGCCCGCTGCTACTCTATCCTTCGTCATCGCTTCTCTGCCACGTGGCTCCGTGTAGTATCTGGCATAGTTGTTAGGCAGATGGCCAAAACATTGAAGTGGGCCAAGTACATACATACCAGAGCGACGGTCCCTCCACTCACTACTTCTCTTCCACCTCGCCCTCGGCCTTCTTCTTCCGGCCCTTCTTCTGAGCGCCCTACATGATCTTGTTAGTACACACAACCGGTGACAGCAGACGAGAACAATGAAGTACATACCTCCGGCAGCTTGCGGTGAAGGCGTCTGGCCTTCTCTGCCTCGACCTTCTCCGCCTCCTGCTTCGCCTTGGCCTGGGTAGAGTCAGTGGCGATTGCAATAGTGGTTTGGGCGGGACATACCTCTTCGTCGGCCTTCTGGCGTGCGGCCTCCTCGAGCGCCGCCATCGCTAGGCCGGTGGTGTCGTAGCCGCATCGTCCCATGTTCTTCAATGTTGCTGACTTTTGGTCGGAGAGTGTTCGGTTGGAAGCTGATGTGTCGCTGTATGGCGTGCTTTGAGTTGGTAGGAGATCGGATGAAAGTAGACATGTGTTGTGAACAGATGCGTGTGTCGTGTTCGTTCTGCGATCAGAGCAATCGAAAAATTTATATAATGATTGTTATGGCAAACGCGCGGTTGCTGTGCCAAACGCAGGTACGCAGTGGAAATGGAAGGTGCGACCTGTGTCGCTCAAACAGGTACTGACATCGAGCTAGAAAATGCGTATTGGGGAGGAGCATTACAATGGCGGCATCAATTTTGTAGATGATGTTGATGCTGTGCGTGTGTACATTTACGGCGATGAGGTGTATATAAACAGAGACTGTGAGCGTTGGGAAGGAAACTGATGCAGTTCACTGTGGATGGAAGGACTGGAAGGACCGTTAAGGTCTGCTTATGTACCTCCAGGTTTCTTTGCTACATGCTGTTCACGAGAAGCCGGTGGCGATCATCTGCCAGACCTTATGGTGCTGGACAAGCATGCACGCAATCGACATATGAGCATGCGAGAGAGGGTTTGCACTTTCTAGACCGCAGAAGAGAGCTCAAACAAGCTGTTTTGTACAGCATGACTCCTAGTAGTACTGCCCGGAATGATGGCTGTTCGAAACTTCAGGGCATGAGGTCGTTCTTCATGATCATTTCATACGATACCGAAGCTTGTTGATGATCAAGCAAAAAAGTAGACAGCTGCGGTGTGCCAGGGGAGAGTCACAATCCCGACTCTAGAGAGACTGGCTTGAACAGTAGGCTCCGGAGTGCTAGGAGAGTCCTCGGAGAATGGCACTGAAATTCAAAGCACGCCCGAGGCTTCCGAACATCGGCCTCGCTGATTATAGCGCCGTATCATCATGGACTAAAACCAGGGACGAAGATGAGCACAACATAAACAAGCGTCTATCATAAACCCCCGAGCACGTTCTCGCATGGCATGGGTGCAAAAGAAAAGAAAATCTTGTGCTTGACCATACTGCTTATATACACCGCCTTCGCCCCGAGGTCTACATCCCTCCTTATTTCGTTCTGATGGTCTTGAGCTTCTTCGGGCTGTGTGTGAAGTTGTTGGCGTATGCCTTGGGAACAAACTTTCGCTCGTTGGGCTCCTGCACAAAGTACTCGTATCCCTGCTTATTCGCAAAGTTGATAGCATCCTCCTTTGACTTGAACTGTAGCCGGTGGCCCGACATGAAGTCACCGGACGACTGCCATCCCATCAACGGGTTCTCCCATCGGTGTCCTTTGGGCAGGACGTCCCAGTCCATCAGCCAGTGGTGCGAGTGCCAGTTGCCAGATTGAGTGGCGGTCTTTGTGGGGCGGTATATGCTGCGTTTCTGTCAATCATGCGCTTTCCAACATTGATGTCGGGGCTTCGCGTACCGCACAGTCCTGGCCTGCAGATCGATGGGCGCGCCGGAGAGCACGGCTGCAGCTACAGAATCGCCAGGCTCGCTACCGTCCATGACTCGCTTCGGGACTGGAGAGAAATTGCTGTTTGCTAGGTTAGATATGCCCTCGTCATGGTACTTCCTGGAGCACATACGAAGTGCGGTAGTCGATGGCAACATTGTAGTCCGGCTTGTGACGCATGCCCTCGGCTGCACCCTCCTGCCTATCCTGCACCGAGTCTGACTGGAGAGGCGTGGTAGGCGCATCGCCGGCGCTGGTCTGGGGTTCGAGCTCTTTGGAGGTGTATGTGCGGTATTTGGGGACCATGGCCCGCGTCGCGGACGGGCGAATGGTGGCGGACAGCAGCCGCGAGCCAATTGACCGTGGCATGGCAGACATGGTGGGCGGGGTGTCGAGCTTGGGGGGCGGCAGCTTGCAGTGATGTCGATGTCGAAGTGCGCCCGGGGCCGGCGATGGCGCCAAGCTGCTAGCTTCAAGGTGCGTGAGGTTCTCTTGCCGACAACCTCCATCCTACCGCACGACCTCCATCCCCACAACACATCTTGCCAGCCCAGGTGCGTCGCCCGAGCCGATTCGAGACCGCCGGCAGGAGCCAATTGATGCTAATTGAGGCCCAGCCGACACGATGAGCTACATCACGAAGCGCGCGCTGTCCACGCTCATCCCGCCCAAGGTACGGACCGCATGCGCATCGCAGGAGAGGATACAGTTACTGACGACCCGCTCTAGGTGGCCTCTCCCAATGTAAGAACCGCTTCAACCCACGCTACCTGCGCCCAACGTCCACCAAGCTGCCATCCTCTGTCCACCCGCCGACTGCAAAACATTTCCGCACGTCAGGGAACCCGTACACCGAGCCGTCATGCTAGTAGGAACACGGAGAAAACTTGCTGATGTGGGACGTAGGCTATCGGGTCATCGCCGAATGCTCTCCGCATGCAAAAGGTCGTGAGCTTCTACGAGAAGCTGCCGCGCGGAGCTGCTCCCGAACCCCAGGCCAAGGGTCTCCTCGGCCGCTACCAGAAGGCGTACTTTGGCAAGAATGCCTCTGCTATGCGTATGTACCCGAGTTGCGGACTACTTTGCCTCCACAGGCCCATGTCTAATTGAAGTGCTGACGAGACAACATAGCCCTTGTCCACGTAATCGGTGCCCTCATTGCTCTTGGGTATGCACAGAACTACTACTTCCACCTGCGTACGTATTGGATGCTCGCTGCTTTTGAATATGTGACTCACACGCTTTAGGCCACCACAAGAACAACGTGCACCACTAGACGGGTCGCACACTCGCAGATCGCATCATGAGCGGGAAAGCTAGCGTGTACATATAGAGTGTAGCAGATTCAATCTCAGTTGTGGCAAGCATGTGCGCGATTCCTCGTCCGCTTTTCTTTTTATTCAATACAACTCAACGTGGCGACTAGTGGACTGGAGACTATATTGGAAATCGTGGCTCGTGATGAAGTACTGATCCAACTCTTATCAGACAAAAAAAAAGCAATACAGATGAAGCAGCATATCGTACACATTTCGTGGCCAAATCCGGCAGAACGTCCCGAGTATGGCTACTTCAGCATGCCCGCGTGCGTCCCTCGAGAATCCTGGTGAGAGTATTGAAGCAGGCGCTGCGGCTAACGACGCCACGCGTGATGTAGATGTACAGTGTGTGTGTGCCTTGTTGTACGGCAGCAGTGAGTCCTGGCGTGGGGCGTGCGGCAAGGCTTCAGCTTCAAAGAAGTCTCATGCCAAGAAAATGCCCTTGATCGTGAGCCTATCATCCACCCGCTGCGCTGTTCACTACCCACCCCAAACACACCCAACTGCGCACACGAACTGGCCAGAGCCCCAAGGCCTCTTCTTCCCTCTGTACACGCTTGGTACGAGATACCCGCGATACTGCGCGCCCGCTCCCCTTTGCCGCAGCCGCAGCTCGAGCACGCAGTCGTCACCCCAGCCGAACCTCCGCATCTCCGCCGCGCAGTTCTCAGAGCACAGTAGTCGTCGTTTCTGCGGAAGCGCCAACTCATCCTCCGTGGCGACGCTTTACATCTGACGCTAGGTGACTACTTTTCGACTTTCGCCCTTCTCCTACATGGACAGCCGGTCGCACGCGCCCGCGCTCGTTCCCGCCCATGTCTTCTCCCGCTAGAGAACAAGCTTCTGACATAGAGCCTTCCGCTGCCTCAACAGACTCACAGATTGTTATGGCAGAGCAGATCACCCAAGATGTGGTAAAGGAAGCACAGTCGATGGGTGGCCCTTCGCCCATCGACGACACTGCGTCAACTACCAACGACTCCGCCGGCAACGGCGAGGCGCCCTCGGGCCCAAACACCCTCGACTTGAAACCCTCCGATGATCCTACTATGAATAGCGCGACCCCTCCGGACAGTTCGTCTGCCGCTGCGCAACCTGCGGAGACTGTTGGTGGAACTGGCGACGTAAGTGGGAACACAGCGCATGGCGCATGTGTACACTGACTTTTGTAGGGCTCCACCGCGACTACGGATGACCATGTAAGTTCCGACACTCCGTCAAACGATACGAAGGACCATCTTGTCAACGGCGACGCTGGAGAAACCTCCGCAACGGAATCTCAAAATACAATCGGGGAGGGCAGCGGTGGATCAGATACGGACATCAGCCGCCCTGGAAGTGTGGACCCGGCGAAGCAGAGTGGTGGTCATTTGCGCACCAATTCCTCGCTCAAGAAGCCCGCGGCTTTCAAGTCTGTCTCGGTGACGAAGAACTTCCTGGCAAAGTCTGCTGTAACCACACCTGCTGCACGCCCTGGCGACAAGGCTCCCGCGTCGAGCACCGCGCCCGTGTCAACTCTACAGACAGCTCGGCCTCGCCTCGTTGCCAAATCAGGCGGTTCAAATACACCACGGATGCTCAGTAAGCTGAATGGAGCGAGTTCAGGGCCGGATGCCAGCAAAGTGTGGAATAAGAACCAACCCGTCCCGCCCGCACCACCAAAACAATTTACCGACGAAGAGCTGAAACAGCAGTATGGCATACATTTGGCAACCCGACTGCAAGCGGACGAGGGCGGAAAAGAGGCGAAGTGGGCAGATATCGACGACGATGAAGATGACTGGGCGCCGGATACAGTGCAATGGATGGACGGCACGAAGTCGACCGTTGCTGCGGAAAATCAGGCACCACCCGTGGAGGAACCGAAACCTGCACCAAAGCAGGAAACCCCCGTTGTGGCTGCGAAACCTGCATCTACACCGGCCCCGGCTACACAGCGGTCAGCAATCACTGGCGGAACTAAGACCATTTTGAAGCCTGGATCAAATGCGCAAGCAAATGCTGTCAGACCAAAAGGTCAGCCTGAAAAGGCCACTCTTGTGGCTAAACCTCCTACTGCTCCAGTCAAATCGCCATGGGCTCCGCTACCTCCAGTGGAAAAGGTATCTCCTGTGCAGATCAACCCGCCGGTCCAGCAAGCTCTGTCTCGTTACCCTAGAGATTCGTATGGCTACGATGACGTGCCACCGCCACATGCGCCGTCAAAAGAAATTGCGCCAGACGACTTCAGTCGTGCCTGGCGAGATGAACGTGGCAACCGGGAGTTGTTTAACTCACACAGCGGTCGCTATGAGCCTGTCGGAGAAATGAGACGGGGGTCAATGCGAGACAGCGCCTATCGACAGCAGCCTTCTGTTCTTCAGCGCCCTTCACAGGATGGTCCTGCAGAGCCTTCGGCTTCCTTCCAGACCTCCAGGAACAGCGCCGATGCACCAAGCTGGGGCCGAAGGAGGAACTCCTCGAACGTTAGTGGAGGCAGCGGCCGCCGCATGTCCTTCGATAGACGAGGTGCCGACTTCCCTCCTGTGCCGTTGAACGCGCAGCGGCGGGATTCGCAAGCAGTGAATGAAATTGACGCTGGTCGCCATGCATTGCCTAGTAAACCGGGATCCGTGGATCAACAATCAACAGGTCAACCTCCGAGCTTAGCACATACTACTTCACCGAGTACTGCACAAGTGCAGCCCGTCTCACCATTTGGGTCGGCAACTTCACAGGAGGCCGGCACAACTGTCGCTCCCCCACCAATTCAAAATCTGGTAGAAGTTCAGGAGCGGCTCCTGCACTCCAATATCGATGCCATCAAGCTGCGAAAACAAAAGGAGAAGGAGCGAGAGGCCAAGGAAGAGGCAGAAAAGAAGGAGCGTATAAGGAAGCGCCTGGAAGCACTAGGCTTCAAGGATGATGACAAGCCGAAACCGAAAGAGCAGTCACCGTCGCGAGTTCCTCGAAAGTCGCCTCTGAAAGAGAAGGCAGTGCCCGCCCCAGTACAATCCCCACCAAAGCCACCAGTGCCCGTGTCTGGGGGCGAGGTTGCTCAGTATGGCATGATGAAAGTACATGCTCCAGAGCCGGTCAAAAAGCCAGCTTCAACTGAGCCGGCACCAAAGGCTGCTGCGCCTAAGCCGAGTCCCTCGCCGGCGAAGGCACAGACGCAAGCCGAGGCTCAGCCGAAGCCGCTGCCTTCACTTGCCCAATCTACCTCGCCCGCCCACAATCTTTCTCGCGACAGCGATACTTCCCAGCCACCCACCGAACACGTGCAAACGCAGGCACAGCCATCGCGACCAATTAGCGCAACGGATTCTAAAGCGGGTCAGTCTCCGCAAGGTCCTTGGACAACCACACTACCTTCACAGCGCCCGACCGGTTGGGGCTCGAGCGGCTCAAGCGTTTGGGGTCCTCCACAAGCTAGAGCCAGAGCTCTCGGAAACGGCACTTTTGGCCAACAGGTAGCAGCCCCGCCGCAAACGAATGCGAAGCCCATCGGACTCGATTCCTCCGTGAAGGACCTGCCACCACAACCTCAGGCCGCTCCCGCTCAGCAATTCGCACAACAAAACATGTACCCTCAAGCTTTGCCAACCCTAGCTCCGGCTAGTGTGGGACCTAAGCCCGGGCCTATCGCTCCACCCGCCGCCAACAAAGGTTGGGGTAACTTTCATGCGCACATCCGCCAAGATGATCGTGATATGCGTGCTAAAGCTGATTTGGAGCGCGAACGCCTTGGTACAGACTATCGCCCAGAACTTCGGGAGACGTATACAGATCAATCTGGCAAGAAGGAAACAACATTGCATCAGCGAGTGGGTGGCATCGAACCTGTAACCTCCCAACCTCCTACTGCGCCCGAAGGTAAAGCGAAAACCGAGGCTGTAAAGGTTCAGGATGGTTCTGCCCCAGTGGTTCAACCGGTTACACAAGGTGCCCGCTCGTCACGCTTCTTTCCCAAGCCTCAGCCAACTACAAAGCATGAATCTCCGCCTCCTCCCGAGACAGAGTCTCACCCAGCTTTCAGTGGCGACACATCTCATCCGGTGGTGAAGATGCCGAAGCCCTCACCTCGAGTGCGACTACCACCTGCTGCTGTGGAACCCGCTACGCAACTTGAGGCCCCGGTCAGTATGCCGTCCAGAAGTCGTCTCGGTCTCGGCGCGCGGCCTCTTGCCCTCACGCAAGAATGGCAGGCGAGGTTTAATAGCCTTCTAGAGAAGCCTACCGCCCAGGGTACAGCGCCTGCACCAATTACTAGGCCCGTGTCCGGTGCGCAGGTATCCCTACCTGCGAAGCCCGGCTCTTTCGCCATAGCTCCATCGTCGAAGGCGCCCCTTGAGGTCCGCAAAACTTCTGCATCGGCCACTGTTTCTCTGCCCCTCTCTGGCAGCCGAAAGAGCTTTATCAATGATGGCAGCAGTGACGTCACTACCCGTACTGGCGCTGAAGACCTCCTGGAGGACAGGGAATTCGGCTCCTTGCCGACCGTGAAGGTGCCTAAGACACCCCACCTAGCTGCTAACGAGCCGCCTGTCGGTTTCCCGCCCAATGTCCGGCAATATTCCAAGTACGGCCACAAGTTCTACCCTACAAGCAAACCTCCGCTGTTGGAGCAGAGGTTGGAAAAATCTGCGCAGACCATCGATGTCACTATTCGCATTGGCAAGATCCAGGATACCATCACAAAAGAGATGCCCATTAGACGTAAGGGAGGTAGAGGTTATGTTCAGCAGAAGCCACGGCGCAATGCCCCGAACGGTACGGACAGTACGCCTTCTAACGGACCGAATCCACGTTCCCGCAAGCCTTCCAATCAGCAAGGTCAAGGAACGGGTGCTAGTAGCTCGTCTCGTGGTCCAACGGGAAATCCTTGGTCGAGCAGTCGGTCTACTCCATCTCATACCAGCCCTTGGAATACTAAGCGGCAAACACCCGCCGCTCCGGTCCATTGAGGGCTTTTGACCTTACTAGAGGGTACCACGAGCTCTTACGTCACTCGCATTACGTTGTAGCATGACTACGGACGTTCTCATAACTGTGGCGTTTGGCTCTCGTCGACATTCGCTTATCTGCATAGAGGGCGTTTACCAGCACTTGTTTCACTCCGATACAAGAAGGTTTCTGACGGAACAGGCGTACATTGGTTTGGGTACCCTTTGTATTTATGTCACTGTTTTCTTTCTTTCTTGCACATCAGCATACCTTTTGCGACTCTGTACCAGTACTGCTTGCTGCGGTGCAATCAGTTCAATTTTTCTCTGCAAGGGGCTCTGCAGTTCGCAGCTCCTTCGCTCTTTCGATCTGGGCATCTAATTTTGAGGACCCTGTCCATGAGACATGACGACCATTGGGAAACGTGTGCCATGCCTCGACTGTGCGCGTTTGAAGGTCTTCGGGAAAGGGAAGACTAGCGTGTGCAGTTTCTGCGTGCTCATGGCTGATGATGGATGCTCCGATTAGATGCTTCCTCCTGTACTGCGAACAATATTCCAAACCCCCTGTTGTCTTAACATGTCTTTGTGATTCCTCAACCCTGCTTTGATTTGGCCCGCCACATATTGAGGGCGGACAATGGCAGCCTAACGTACTAACGAAACTCGGCTAGTACGAGGCTCCTTCACGAACCTCCTTTAAATGAAATCAGCCCCAATATGTCGTGAAACGATCCGCGCCGTTATAGCTATTGCGAGGAGCTACAAAGAGTTGGCAATTAAGGTGTGCATTCTTAAAGACCTTGTATAGTGACGACGTTCTTGTGGACCCGTCTTCCGACTCGTACGATACGCGAAATACAAGGCCAGGTCCAAGGAGTGCATGACTTCGGAGATATTTCCAGGAGATCCCTACCAACAAAGCAAAGGCATGATATAAGCTCTCGCCGCAGCGTCTATTCGGACGGAACTTCAACCCCACAGCCCGACAGCTTCCACCGTCTCCCAATTCAACGAACCTGGTACGCAGCATCGACGTTGATATCTCGCCCAGCCTCTCCCACCCCATCCCGACAATGCCGTCCTTCCTAAACAAGATCCTTCACCCCTCGGCTTCGTCGTCGAGTAGAAATCCCTACGCCGCACCCAACCACGCACGAACCACGCCCTTGAGCCCACCGTCTACAACCGCACCGCGCACCTTCGAGGCTGGAGCGCAGGCGCAACGAGGGCTTCTGCGTCCGGCGTCGCCGCGGGAGCAGCGCGATTACCTCGCTGAGGCGCGCGAGGTCGTGGGCAGGGATCCTGTTACAGGAAGGCCTGTGTATCGAACCCAGCACCAGCAAACTTCCCACACTCAGCCTCTTTCTCGAGGAGGGATTACAGACAGAGAGGATGGAGACAGAGTGGAGAGAGAGGAAGGCTGGAGCGTGTACCAAGAAACCAACGCCGAGCGCGCAGCTAGGGGCCAGGGCGCGAGCGGGACGAAGTATGATCTCTTCGTGCAGGAGATGCAAGCGCGGAAGGTGGGGAGGTGGAGGGCGCCGGAGGGGGGGTTTTATGCGCCTGGGAGGTAGTAGTGGGGAAGAAAAAAGGTTGTTGTGGATGGAAGGGTGGGTGAGGGAGGTGGTAGGATAGGACAGGTGTATAAGGGGAAGGGGGAAGGTGGTGAGTGAGAAAGATGGGGTAGTGATAGATGGGGTAGTGATAGATGAGGTAGTGATAGATGGGGTAGTGATAGATGGTTGTGGGTGTGTGATGCTTTGCGCAACGATGAGGGAATAATCAAAATGCTGGTATAACAATTGGCCGGAACGAGATGTTGGACCGTGAACGAGGTGATGCAGCGTGCGCAGAGCAATCCATCATAGGGTAGCGTCCCATACTTCCGCGCCAGACCAGAACGTAGAGCACCCTATGTAGCCAAAACACAGGTTTCCCCCAAGCCCAACGCTACCGACATCGTGCAGAATCGATGCACCCTAAACCCCCCCCCCCCCCCCCCCCCCCCCCCCCCCCCCTCACCACGCCTCGAACTGCCGCACGCTACTCATCACACCCTCCCTCCCCTATTCCCCTATAGAATCGTAGCGAACCACCCCCCAAAAAAAGCCATCAAGTTTAGCAGCAAAAAACAGATTGAACTCGGCCAACCTCATGCTCAACTCCTCGGCACCAACACCGCTGTGCCAAGTGTTGCAGCATCAGGGAAACCGAGACCATCTGTTCGATAAAATGCGGGGTTTTGAGGTTTATTAGTAGTAGGGGTGAGGGTGGGTTTAGAGGGTTTGCTTGGGGTGCGACTTTGCTGGTATGTGCGTAGCTGCATATGGTATGCAGCAGCGCGCGTATAAGCGAAGATTTGGCTAGATATTTATAGACTTACTTAGCGCATAACGGTCTGGCATGAACCTAAACTTTGGAAAAGAAGAGACTCTGAGTACACCTAAGAGGGGATGCGGATTGCCGCTCTCGGGAAAAGGAAAGGTATTACCGTTATCATGGACGCGGTGAGGGGGTACGGAATCGGATCGGATGCTCGCCTCCAGCGGTCAGCAAAAGGGAAGTGACACTGTCCTGTGGGACAACTAGGCTGGATTTTGGCTTTGATTGTGGGTAGGTACTTTCCTTAGGATGCCTGCTAGTTGGGAATACACATAGGATGAGCGCATTCCATTGAGTATGAGCCAAGAGGTTAGTCGTGTAAGGTCGAGGTTTGGAGAGTCAGATGTGCGGGGAGTTGCTTTGTGTGGAGGTAGAATTTTCTGTTTAAGCAAAGATGCATTTGAGTCTCTTAGGCACCGGAGACGAAGGTTCGCCCTGCGATGGTTGAGCTATATAGCCGTGGCATCTAAGCTTCGCGAGACACAGCCGCCTCTACGGAAGATCAGTATGTGTGCATATAATTGCGCCGAAGGCGTTCCAGAATAGAATCCTTCAGACAGCAACCAATCTTTCCTTCCCCTCTACATGTATCGTTACCTCAACGTCAGGGACGTTCCATGCTGCCGAGAAACCCTGAATAAACCAAAACCAAGCGTTTGTGTCTGAACCATGCATTCGAGCCCGCCACCATTCCCTCCGACGATGCACGTCACCTAATCATAATTCTCCCCCGAGGTACCACCCTCCATAAATTTCTCATAGCTGTCATAGCTCTCAAAAAAACGCGCCGCCACGCCAGCAGCCTTGAAAACTCCTGCGACGCCCCCAACGTCCACACGCTGTCGAAGCCAGGTTAAGACCGACATCTGGTTGCTTGAATTTTGTCTGAGATCCTCGAGAAAGTCGGTAATCCACACAATCTCATCCAAAGTTGTCGCGTCC
This sequence comes from Bimuria novae-zelandiae CBS 107.79, assembly GCA_010015655.1. Taxonomy (NCBI): domain Eukaryota; kingdom Fungi; phylum Ascomycota; class Dothideomycetes; order Pleosporales; family Didymosphaeriaceae; genus Bimuria; species Bimuria novae-zelandiae. Next base: position 143,742 of record ML976751.1, read on the forward strand.
GTTTCGTATTTCTTAACGCGCTGTACTTTTTTGAACGCGGAAAAAGCGTCGAGGGGAGGAGTGACGTCGCAGCACATGCTGATAGTTTTCAACTGCGAAAGCGCATGTATCTCTTTAGAAAGACCGCAGAGCCATAGCAATGTCATGGGGTTGGCGCCGGTGATGGTGAGAGCTTGTATGTTGGGAGGAAGCAATTGGCTCAAGGTGAGTTGCTGGGTGGTTGGTGTATGTGTCGTGAAGGATAGTAGGATTTGCGGTACTTCCAGGGAGTGCAGTTTCGAAGCAGTGTGTGGCGATGCCGTTGAATGGCAGCTCAGATTGTCCTCAAGTTTTTATCAGCTTACGTCGAAGTTCTTGTCGAGAACAATTTTCAGACTCTCCATGCAGTGTTGCAGTCGATGCGATGGAGGCAAACCTTGGAGAATAGCCGTTGCGAAGGGATAGCAAAGAGACCATATGTTGCTTGTTATACATTCATCTGCAACGCCTGTACTACAAATCGTGAGAACCACATTTCTGATTGATACTCGGTGTTTTAATGACATCATGGTGGCCAAGAAGTCGGAAAGGTAACCCGCCGGGGGAACTTTTAGTTTTAAGGTGTCGGCGTTGAAAGGTGCGTAACGTGCGTTGTGAGGACTGGTCCGAGCAACCAACGAATAAAATTGCAAGGTGAAATCGACTTCGAAAACTTGCAGGGCCGGCATCGGGACGAAGACGCGGAAGCCAACATTTGGTGACGCAGTCTGGAAATGCCGCAACTTTGTCAAGTCAACGAGGGATGCCGAGACACAGGGAACATCTTGCCGACGGGACATAGAGAGAAGAGACGCATCCACTAGACCATATCATCGTCTTTTTGCCCTACCTGGAAATCGAGATGTGTCAGGTTGGGAAGCATGGTGAGCAGCATGCCGAAGACTGCAGCTGGATTCCCTTTGGAGATCTCTCTGGCCCAGGGGGCAGTGTTCCACTTAGAACCATCGTCGCGTATCCAGGATGACTTGTGACGCTTGATATACTTTTTGGCCTCGATGGAAAATTCGTTGCAGTTGAAGCCGCGCATCCTTGCGTAGCTATCCTTTTGCTGTATGGGGTCATTCCAAATTTCGAACACCAAATGCTCACCTTGGTTGACAAGAATCGGTCTGTCGAGAAGGGTCCGTACGAAGCGCTGCTTGAGTCAGGACGACTTTTCGTGTTTACGCTAGCTGTGCGCGTTGTACCGTGACTTTCAAGAAGCTTTCGATGCTCTGAAATAGACCCTTGTTGGGCACTTACATAAAAACCAGGCAAACCAGGCGATCCGTTCTCCTTGAAATTCGCAGTAGTCTGTAGGAGAGCGCACTGCGCGATGTGAGAGACCTTACTCGCCAGAGCAAGACCATAGAGCGCCTGCCTATCGCCATGTAGACGTTCCACGATATACAGAACGAGCTCGTCGGACAACGCGTTGAGCGACACCATGATGAAATACAGTCCACGCTTGTTCCAGCAGGTGCAACTACGAGGAGCTCGTTTTTAGTGAGGAATAAGCCAAGGTTTTTTCAATCTAGCAGTGCTGCATTACAACCGCAATATCAATTATTTAATTTATAAAAATCCAAGAGCTAAAAGAGGAGACTTAGGGATATTTTCTTGTATATCTAACTTTCTTTAATAGTTATTTTAAAGGGTTTTAATGTTGGGCTGTCAGATCGAAAAACCTTGGCGTATGCCTCACTAAAAACGAGCTCCTCGTAAGCGCGCACAGGCAACAAACAGACCGCGAGAAAGACCGCGAGAAAGACCGCGGCGCTGCCGTCTCTTCACAAATACGAGTCCGCAGGGTAGGAGCTGTGAATGTGTCAAACAAAAGGTTATACCAGTAGAATGAGCGCGTTTTCAGCCGTGGCAGCTGCACCTCCCTTGCATACGCACCAAACAACCCCTTCAGGACCTGACCGGTCAGTCACCAAAAAACCACACTGCCAACAAGCGGCGTCTTCAAGCCGGTGCGGTCGTCTCTTCGAAGGTACAAGACAGACGGGCGCGAGCTGTAATCGCTCAAGAGGAGAGATTGTAGTTGCAGAAGGAGTGTTCCGTTCGCTACTGAGCTGTGCCATGCGGCGGCTGTTTACCTGGCGAACCGAGAGACGTGCATGCTTGTGCAAACATATTGGTACGACACGACGAAACAAGCATCAAACATTTGAACCGAACGATTCACCGCTCTCGTCCCCAGCATCTGTCTTATCAACATTGTAATGATCCCGCTAAAGCCGAGCACAATCGACATCTCCAATCACTCAGAATCTCACACCACCAGCACAGTCGCAGTGACGATTCATACACAATGTATTAAGTATGCGCAATATCCATGCATCTGATATCTACAGAGCCATCGGCTCGCACCCATGCTAACAGTATGAAAAGCGGGAATTATATGTACAATCCCGCAAATGATGCACCCACCATCCCACCGCATATAAACAGCCCTGCCACATATAGAAAAAAGCCGATAGCCCCAGAATGCCCACTATGCCAGGTTCAAAATTGAGTCCAGAATCAATGGTATTGGAGTTGCAGTCGTTGAAAAACTAGGAGAGGGACCGGTATGCAGAAAGGATTGCCAGATGAGAACGCCAGTCTAATGCAGTGCAAAGTTGGAACAGGATGGTATTGCCCGTGAATTGAAAAAGACATGTGAAAAGGGGGAGCAGGTAGAGTAGCCTAATAGGTAGAAGAGTCGTGGTCGTCGAGCATACTACAATGAGCCGAGTGAGGCCGCGAGGGATAATGATGAAATGAGGATGGCGGTCCAGATGGCCGTGTCCGCGCCTGTAATTGCTTTTGCTCCGGAGTTCTTTCTTCGACTCCCCGATGTGGTGCTTCCGTCGACCTTGGTGACCTTATTCGTACCAAGCTGCCAGTCGAGATTGGCGACTACGGCTTCGGAGTCGCGCACAGAGACAGACGCCGCGCCGTTGCCATCTAGTTCAAGCTGATAGATACTTGCGTCGACAACGCTAGCCGTCCCGTCTAGGTCGGAGTACGTAATGCCGTTCCATGTAGTGCCGGTTAGTGAGTCAGCGCCAGGCGCCGTCAGGTAAGAGAGATAGATCTTCTTGTTTGCGTTCTCGGCGCCCCAATTCAGGTTGAAAGTGAAGCTGCCTTTGTTTGAAACAGATTCGTTGGCTTGTTTGGAGTTAATCATGATGATGCCCTGCAGGGCATTGTTCGCGTAGGCAGAATAGGCGCGGATGCGTCCTGTGTAGTCACCACCAGCGTCGCCCACGTCCAGGGCCCCTATTTGCGTCGTTCCGTTTCCGTTGCCAATAATCTGTGCTACCGCTGCATGTGCGTAGTAATTCGGCCGTACAAAGGGGCTTTTCCCGTACTTGGTAATCGGCTGCCAGGCACTGGCATTCGAGTTGTCGGTCATGTGCATCTGCACTGAGGACACGTTCAGAGTTGCCATGTACATGAAAAAATTGAGCGTCCAGAGCGAGGCTCCGAAAGTGTCGCTGACTTGGTGCATGCCAATCGGCCCGACGGAACACATTTCTCGCAGGACATACGGAACACCGGTGTCGAGAGCGATCCCGACTTGTTTTTCCCAGTATTTGAACTGCGTGTTCGTTTGGTCCATGTCCATGAGATCGTCGAGAGTGATGGGGGTCGGAGTAACACCGATGACTGTGAAAGGTAAGTATTTCGCAAAAGCTTGTATACGTGCAACAACGTACAGTAAAAATAGTCATGCTGATTCCACCAGCCGACGTAGTACTCCCCATTCATCTGGTTTAGTATCCCGTTGTTGTTCAGCATCCCAATCTCAAACGTCGTACCGATAGTCGACGCGGTGCCGGGCGGCTCGAAGAACATGGATGCCATGCCTGCAGGCTTGAGGACTTTCTGGTAAACGGTGTCGGCACGCTCCATGAACTCCTCCGTGTAGATCTTGCCATCCCAAGGCGCCGCACGCATGCCGTTCTCGAGATACAGATCCGGCTCGTTGCCAATTTCGAACGAGTATAAACGGGTGTTTTTGAGATTGTTCACGACTGCCTCGGCGTGCGTGGCGATTCGATCCAGGTAATCGCTGCCCTTGTATGCGAGATTGAGCCCGTACGTAATGTATGTGCCTGCCGGAAAGCGGTCGAGCGCGGCGAGGTAGTTGGGTCCGATAATCATGGAGTCTGCGGCTATGGCTCCTTGGGCAGATATATTGGGATTTCTCTTCCAGCCAAAGTCTTGATAGTCGGGGTCGTAGATCATGTAGTCCTGCGTGTTCCCACCTACCCGGATGTGCGGAGGCGCCCCGGAGTAGTCGGCCAGGTTCTGCAGCAGCCGTATGGAAAAATTGTTCGCATCGTTCCACCCCGTAAACGAGAAGAGGTTCGATGGCTCGATGCCGAAGCCTGCAAACGAAGGGTCGAGGTTGTCCGAGACGCTGGCGCCGGCACGACTAGGAGATGGCGACAGCGACAGTGATTGTGCGTACAAAAGAGAGGGAAAAAAGGCGCCTAAGCAAAAACACGCTGGACAAGATAACGAGGGCAACATGGCTGGCCTCTTTGGACGCGGCCGGTCTGCAATTGAGGTTGTGGAGGGTGGAAGGGCAGGGACGCGGGTGAAGAGCAAACAAAGCTGCAAAGTACCGGCGCGCGGTTCGCTAATCAAGAATTATTGGATCTATTTGGGAAAGAGCCGCCGGCGTGGCAGGGAAGGCGCGCGGGATGGCTAGGGGTGCGCGGACGTCACCGGCGGAAGCGCTCACAACACTCAGGGCCCTCTGGCGCCGGCATGAACGGGCTTCATGATGTCACGCAAACTGTCTGGCGTCTTGGACACATGATGCATGAATGGCATTCGATGGGTGCCCGCGGATGCTGGCAGTGCTGTCTCGCCGTGGAAGCCATCGGGTTCTCGCAGCACACCACGTCAGCTATTTCGCCGCAGCCTGTGGGGCGTGACGCACGTGAATGCCACCATCCCCAAAATGCTGCCGCACATGCCGACATGCTCACCCAGCGGCGCCGGGGGTTTGCAGACATTGCCAGCCAAAATCGGGACCCCTGTGCCGATCCAAGGAGCTGGCGCGGCGGATGAGGGAGTTGCCCACCGTCCGAAGCGCGTGCTGTAGCAGCGGCGCCCACACTGACGAGGACCCTGATTTTCACGACAGGTCTACAGGCGTACAGGCGTACAGGCGTACACTGCAGGCCTCTGGTTTTGGGCCACCCGTCTGCTGTGTCTGTGGGAGCGCGCGCGACGCACGATTCATATCTAATTCCCGGACGCGTGTTTCACGGCACGGCGCTCGCTTCCATCTCTCGGCGCAAGCCTCAACAAACAAAAGCCATCGTTCATCGCCTAGCAATCAAGCCTCTTGTTTCATGTCAATCAGCATTGTTTCTGCCTATAGCGTGCACCGATTTTTTTTCCTACCACCACCCCTACTACCACTACACCGGCATCACCCATGACGTTACAGCTTGCCACTGAAAAGAGTACCCTTTGCTGTTTTTTCTTTCTCTGACGTCTTGTGGGGTAGGGCACACCTGGACCTTCATCTCCAGCGTCCAGAGTTGCCCTTAAAAGTGCTTTTACTGCGTGGGGCCGCTAGGACGGACACCATGACCCTGCAACGCTTCAGGAGGTGGATCTGTTGGGCATCAGGATAGACTTGTCAATATTAACAAGCGTTAACCTGACGTAGCTGCCTTGGCACAAAGTACTGATGGGCAGAGCTGGCAGAGCCTAGGAGCCAACCGCTGAAGTTCCAGGCGGTTTACTCCCCTATGCCTCCTTTGGTGTAGTATTTCCCATCGTGTGATCGGCAATCCGTCGACTACCATAGGTAGCCTAGCTTCGTAGTATCTCTTCCGATGACAACCGCCATACCGGCTCTTCGACGCTGACCGACACCATCGCGAAGTTAGACGAATGAGATTCGAGTTGCGAGCTCATGCATAATCAAGGTGGGTGGGAATGGACTGTTCCCGTGCACAGAGCATTGCTAGGCCTGGCATTCAAGGTTCAAAGTCTGGAGGTCACCGCCACCATGTTCACGTTACCTCGCACACAGCTGCGATTGAACAGCAAGATCCCGCTGTACAAGATGGGAAAGCTATAATCCGATACCCCACGATGATCTGCCACGCGACCCATCCATGGATGGTGTGTTCACACGTACTCCGGAAACCCAGGAGCACTTGAGGCTCGAGCTAAACGGCGCGTGCATACTAGCTGACGTTGATCCAGTTCCTTGGGTCTGCGCCTTGCATTAAAGAACGCACCAAGATCGTGCGATGCTTACCGTCGGCCGACTCAAAATCGGCCACGAAAAACCTCTTCTTCACGATAGCCCGAGGCAATGCGGGTCTATGGATGCCGTCATAGTCCAAATGTTTGCCGATTGATGTACTGTCTGAATTCTTCAAACCCAGCATCAGCTACCTTACAATTATAGCACATACTCGCTCGAACATACGACCATGTTGTCAAGTAAGCGCCGCGTAATCAGCTGACAGCGCACTGTCAGCCGTTATCTCAAACGACTTCATTTCCCGAGCTTCGCTCCTTCCTGTTCATCCAATTCGTTCAAATGCAGCTTCCCTCCCAGACGCTGGGTACCATAAGTACAATAAGTCATACCGCGAATCCTTGATTCTGACAGGATGCTTGAACCACCGGAAAGATTACAGTAACCCAGGCGGCGGCCTATGCTTACGGGAGCCGACCGGGAGCCGACCGGGCGCCTTCAAATGTTTCTGCTAGGAATCACCGTCACTATCGGCGCATATCAGCGACTGCCTGCTGAGCCTACCACAAGCTACGATAGGAGCGTTTCATTGCACAACATGTGGAATCAGCAAAGGCAGTCAGCTTTCTCGCATTAGGTCATTTGGAATCATATGCAACAGCCTTTTGGAGCCACCCATATCACTTACGAGGTGAGAAATCGCACGCTGGCAGCGTAATATCTCAACGGAGCGAACTTAGCCGCTGTGCAGACCTTCATTACTCCCAGCACTACATTCGTGGAAAACGTTGAACCATTGGATTCGGCAGCATACTTTCCTGTACATCGCTCCACAATGGCCGTGTCGGTCATGTAGCAATTTTCCTTCCCATTTTTGCTCCATGGTATCACTGGAATGGATATTCGATTCTCCAAGATGACCTTCTCAACGGACTACCTTGAACACCATCGGCGCAATAGTCCTGTTCAGCTACAAAAGGGCTTGTGCACTGAGCATGATCATTCCAAGTTGCAACGTCGCTTACAGCGTTTATTCTCTGACAGAGAGTCTTGAACAGGACCTACCTGGGTGTTCCGTTCGGTTTCGCTCAGTGATCGTGGATGACGACGACTTTGTCCGTAGACGCATCCTCGTGCGTACGATCTAGCGTACAAAGTTCGGCCACAGCAAGTTGCTTTTACTGCAGAAATGAAGAAGTTCAGCGTGAGTGGCAACAGCGTGAGGAGCCTCCGGCCAGGGCCACAGCTTCGAGAATGTAGCACGTGATCTTAAGGTGCAACAATTATTTCCATACAGAATGCTGAAGTACAGGAGGATACCATCAGGTGTACACCCTGTGATTTCCGAGATTCTTCAGGAGGCTGAGTGTATCGTTGGCTCCAAAGACCAACTCACTTGGCAGAACATTTCTGACATGGTTCAGTCATCGCAAAGCCTCGAACTCTAACACGGCTTATCCGTCGTGATGTTAGAATACCAAGGCTTTAACGCGCTGGTGGTCGAAGTTCAGGTTCAACCGGGTCTTCGCTTACAGGAGATAGCCCCGCAGTCCAGGTCAATCTGGGGTAATTCGTGGAGAATTTTCGGCCCCTGCAAACAACAACCATGGACTAGGCAATGATTCTCCGCAGGCGCATTTCCCCAGCGCGGCCGAAAGAAGCACGTGCTTTTTAACCATCATTGTGAGCTTGGCGATGGCAGCCAAGATCTGAGCATCGTGTTTACTCGCTTGTGATTCACGGAAACTCAATACCGCCGTTGGATTGCTCCTATCGTAGGACATACGCCTCAAAAGCATCAGGCGTAGCACGAAGAACTTGGTAAACAGAGGACGATCAAGCCTTGCGTGCAGCTTCATGGTCACATTTTATCTTTTTAGGCTGCGAAGGCGTCGACAATGCTGGGCCAGCAGCGACTATATAAAGGCGGATAGCTACCTATGAATTTGATCAGCTCCAGCAACCAACTCCATTGGATCCCACTTGAGACTTTTTGATATCTCTTTTTCAATCTCTACCGTCAAGATGAAAGTCACAGGTGGATTGATCGTATCTTTGCTGCCAGCTCTATCTCAATGTGCCGCAATCGATCGTCGACAGAATGGTGATGGACCACAAGGAGGTGCCGACGCTACTCAAGGTGACCTCGGAGCCCGACCACCACCACGGTTTCCTTTCCCAGTCATCGAGTTCCCCACGGCTAAGGAAACTGTCGTTCTCAATGAGACAATGTACATCCAACCTGGCCAAGTCTTTGACGGACAGATGAAACGTTATGAGCGTGCCGAGGGGAGCTGTAATGAGCAGGCCGAAGGCACCGACGCTGATACGGTCTTCAATCTGCTTCCTGGCTCGACAATTCGGAACGTCATCATTGGGAAGCACCAGGCTGAAGGCATCCATGCTTTGGGAGATGCATGGGTTGAGAATGGTGAGCGGCCTCTTGCTCCGTTATCATAATACATGTTTGCTAATTTAGCTACTAGTATGGTGGGAAGACGTCTGCGAGGACGCACTTACTTCCAAGGGCCTGAACACTCAATTGCGAGTCATCGGTGGTGGAGCACGCAACGCCACAGACAAGGTACACTTCACCCAATACCACTCTGCCCTCAAGTACTTTACTAACATCCACACTCAGATCTTCCAAGACAACTCCCTTGGGGGCAAATTTAACATCACTGGCTTCTATGCGGAAACTTTCGGAACATTCTACCAGTCCTGCGGCAACTGCTTGAATCAGGCAAAGCGCAACGTCACCATCCAGAACGTCATCGCCATCAACGGCACCAGAATGGGCATAGTGCGTCACTCCCCCCCTCCCCCACACTCCTTACTCAAAACAAACCATCACGTGCTAAATTATCCTGCAGATCAACCCCAACTACGGCGACGAATACCGCCTCAAGGACTCCCAGATCAAGGATCTCACCCGCATGGTGGACAAGGAGATTGGCAACAACGTGCAGACGGTGCCGTACACGGTTGGCACCGGGCCTGATGAGAAGTACGCGCTGTACAATGAGAGCCGGGATGCTATTACGGCGTTTGAGGGTGAGGTGTTGAATCAGTATACCCCTGAGGAGCCGTATGAGTGGTTGTCGGAGTTTTGGACGGGTGGGGCGTAGAGGGTGGGGAGGTTGTGGGAGGCGAGGCGGGTGTAGAGTAGAAGAGTAATTTATGTGTTATTTCTGAACTGATGTGCAATTTGGGGGGTTGAGGGGTTCTGTGAGGGAATATTCGAGGGTTGTGTTGATCTGACTGAGGTTTCTTGCTGGGTGATTGGTTCTGGATGGGAATCCAGACGTAGTTCTCACTTGAGCAGCACACCACATATGTGGTAACTTGGAAGAACGACCTGATTTCAGTGTACTCTTTTGCACTGTTATGTTCTTTGGTCCCCATTAGAACCTTAGGACCATGCTTCTTGGAAAGAATATTGTCAGTTCTCGGTCAAAAAGCAGGCCACCATACACTGTTTCCGCTTTCGGAAACGTTGTTCCCGTACTTTAATTTTAAAACAACGTTTGACAGACTTGTTACTTCAAGAAGGGACTTACAATGACGGCAAGACTAGGATTCTTATCCGGGCATGCGCTACGAGGTGGTGGTTATCCGAAGCTTCTAGTCGTGCCTCGGTCCGTTCCAAGCTTTCCCCACACGACGCTAACCCCGCACACTTGCTTCGGTCTTGCGCGTTTTTGTAACAGCCTCTACAAGCACTGAGGTCTTCACCTCGGCTCGCGTGGAGGCTGAAGTCGAACTATAACCTTTCGTGATGGCTCCATGTGGACTGAAGCTCAAGCGGGCTGGATTGAAGTACTTGTGTGCTTCCTACCGGATTTGTCCGCCTTGAATTCGTCGCATTTTTGGTATAGAAAGAGAACATGTCGGCCACCACATATGCGGTAGTTGAAAATGGGATGCGGAGTGAGTGATTCTGATCCTTGTTTTTCTGGGAAGAAGGCGAGCTGACTTGTTCCATTGTCTAGTCTATAGGAGTACGAATTCAGTTGATATCCCTAACATTGATCTTCCATCGTTAGTCTTTGGTATGCTGCCCTATATCTTACATGAGGCTGGAGTCGGCCATATATAACCATAAGAGCAATGGGCCGTGAGGTTACTTGTCCTAGGGAAACCGAGTACTTTTGACACCATTGACTCTGTAGCCGACCTTTGCTCATGCGAGTGTAGTACCCTGCACAAAGACAACTTCACTAATGACAGTCCACAGAGTCAGAACACACCCTCGCAGAAGACAACACCCCGCTTCACATCTCCGCCGCAAATCCCAACGTCTTCCTAACCAAAGCCACCCTCCGAGCTCTCGCCGAACGCATCGCCCACTTCCTCCGCACCACCTTCTCTATTGGCGCACAGGATCCCTACAAAGATGTCGTGGTTATGTGCTCTTCGCTGCAACCTGCGGCTCCCGCTGCATTCTGGGGTATCATAGCCGCGGGAGGCGTGTTCAGCGCGGCATCGCACAGCTTTACGTCCGAGGAGCTGGCGCGGCAGGTCAAGCACGGGAACAGCAAACTTTTGATCGTCAGCCAGGACAAAATTGAGCTGGGGAAGAAGGCGGCGCAACTGGCGGGCTTGGGGTTGGACAGAGTAGTTGTGCTGGAGAGCGAGCCGAGCTGGGAGTTTCGGGTGCTTGAGGGCGGGAAGCAGACGGATACTGTGAATGGTCCCAGATTGACGTGGAGGAGAGTAACAGACTTGGAAGAGCTGAAAAGGAGTTTGATTGTGCTGTTGTATAGCTCTGGAACCACTGGCGTGCCGAAAGGTAGGTAACTCAAATGGTCTGGCAGAGGTAAAACGTGCTGACATAGACAGGCGTCATGCTCTCGCACTACAACATAGTCGCTGAGCTCTACATCCCCAGCGTCCACGCCCGAAAACATGTAATGGATTCGGTCGCTCGCGGCGAGCCTGCGCCCGCACCGTATCGTACCCTCGCCCATGTTCCGATCGCTCACATTGCCGGCGTCCACGGCTATCTCATTGCACCAATGTTCTCCAACGGCGCGGTCTACTGGATGGACAAGTTCGAGTGGAAGAAGTTTCTGCAATACTTCAAGGACCTCCAGATCACCGCGTTCTGGACCGTCCCCAGTATCTTCCTGAGAATAGCGAAAGACCCTGCTGTCACAGACCAATTTGACTCCGTTGAGAATGCCATGACGGGTGCCGCGCCCATGGATAAGGAGCTGCAGAATGCGGCGAATGCGAAGATTGGAAAGGGGAAGGTGAGGATTGGAGCCACGTGGGGCTTGAGCGAGACAACGGTGCGCGCGGAACCCCTATACCCACACTCTGCTCCACAGTGTATACGATACCTCTGTGTGTGCCTAGGGTGCTGACAGGATTTTTAGGGCTCCGTAACATCCATGCCCCGCGGCTCCTCCGACACCACGGGCTCCATCTCACCCGTCCTCCCTAACATGGAGCTCCGCATCGTGGACGACACGTACCGCGACGTCGAGCCCGGCCAGCCAGGCGAGATCCTCGTCCGCGGCCCCGTCGTTACAAACGGGTACTACGCCAATCCCGCTGCGACCGCTGCATCCTTCCACGACGGCTGGTTCCTGACCGGCGACATCGCCGTCGAGCGTGATGGGAAATTTTACATCGTCGACCGCAAGAAGGAGCTCATCAAGTACAAGGGCCTGCAGATTGCACCCGCGGAGCTAGAGGCGCTACTCATCACGCATGAGGAGATCGAGGAAGCGGCGGTGGTGGGCGTGCCGGTTGAAGGCGGCAGCGAGGTTCCGAGGGCGTATGTGGTGTTGAGGAGGGTGGGGGCGCTGAGTGAGGAGAATGTGAAGCGGTTTGTGAAGGGGAGGGTCGCGGAATATAAAGAGTTGAGGGGCGGAGTGAGGTTTGTGGATGAGTTGCCAAAGAATGCGATAGGGAAGATTTTGAGGAGGGAGTTGAGGGATAGGGCGAGGGAGGAGGAGGAGGGGGTGAAGGCTAGGCTGTAGATGAGCGGGTTTGTAGGGCTGGGAGCGGAAAGATGAAGGGCGGTTGTGTAGGAGTAAAGTGACGGGTGACATTTAGCTGTGGCTGACATTACTGGTCCTGTGATAATATAGATGAGGACAGTGATGGGCCTGGACGTCTTTGAGGTCACTTACTAGCTGAATAGGACGGCACGCCCATCGACCTCGTTTCCGAATGTAGCAATTGAGACGGGTGTTTCCCTGCGCGCAACATGTTTGATTTGCGGTCACTCACCAGCTGGATGGGACGGCACACGCATAATACTTATTTACAAAAACAGCAATCAAGATTGATGTTTCCATTGATTGTGCGTGCAGCGTGTTTGAAATGCTACTATAAGAACAGACGTTCGTATCCTTATCCATTTCCCGCTGCCACACAACCTCCATACACCTGTTTTCGTCTGATTCTTTCTCGATTGCGGGAAACTTCACCATGTCAGCAGAATCCCCAGCACCCCCTTCGGTCTTCTATCGCGCACAGCATCGCCGCTCTTTCACCCACTACGACTCTCAATACGGCTTCGAAGCGCAAGGAAGGTACTTGATGGACTACTCCCACTGGATCAACAAACAAAAAATCGAGTCACATCTGAACCGGAATGCACGTCCTCTTGAACCTACTCCCTTCATATCGGTATTCGACAATAGAGGTATAAAATAGACGCCTGGGATAATTCGAGCAATATTTATATTCTAACTTGAAACGCAGCCTCCGCCAACAGCCGCGCTCAAATCTTCCGCAACAGAGGTTATAGGGATGTGTTCATAGCAGAGATTCGCCCAGGGGGCCTAGAGTGCACTAGTCTTCCGCTCCGCTTTTTCGAGGGTGTGGTAGATCTTCCGGCGTGGATAGCTCCCGAGGGTACTATCTTTTTGTCGAGCGCAGATTTGCGTCGTTATTTGCATGTTGATGTTGCAATAAGTGACAGGCATGAATGGTTGGCCATCGAGTGGATTCCGGCGAGTATGATTAGGGTAATCTGATGCGGATAATGGAGTACCTTTGATTTTGAAAGGGTGGAGCACGGATGTTGCTTCGGGGCTACTGGAGTATTTTATCTATCTGGAACCGTTCATCGTCTCGATGGTCAGTGATTTCAAAATTTGATATACAGTGCACCCGTGTTTGAAATGGACCTGTGGACGCGCCTCATCTAAACGAAGCAGTTGTTCTTTCCTTCCCCAAGTCCTCACCCCCCCCCCCCCCCCCCCCCCCCCCCCCCCCCCCCCCCAACCATGAGTCCGCATCAACAACTCAAGAGTGTCTCGAAGTTTCTTTCAACTACCTCTTCTGGCGCACGAGTATTGCCACTATCTTGTCGTTGTATCGTCGCTCTCGGCACGTTTCTCGGCGGTCGGTATGAACGTCACTCCGCTCCGCCCTCACGTCTTCGCACGGCATAAAAATTTTTGTCCTCCTAAGACCAGCGGGCGTCATCTGAGTCTCCACCATGACTCCCGCTGACCACGAAGGTGACCCCGAGTCGTCCGGGTCCTCCGGGCATCTTATAGCTACGCCGCAACGTCCATGGGAATTATAAAGCCCACATCTCCAATCGCCGCTCCGATGGGATCTAGACTCTTTGTCTGGGGTATTCAAGGCGCTAATGTTATCGCCGCGCAAACGTCCGCTCCAACAACGCGTCGCGGCGGACGGCTAGACCGGAACTCTGCAGCGGAGCTTGGAACCTTATTTGCGGCAGCGGGCGCTGAGTTATCGTCGCGCATGGGGTTTTACCAAAGCATGCTGGGGCGCGGACGATCCGATAGGGCGAGGGGCGGGGGTTAGGGTTTTAGGGTTTAGGCGTTGAACGTTGGTTGCACATCTCCGACCTGAAGTGCGGGGGCAGTGGAGCCTGCAGATTTGAGGAGTCTATATGTATGGGCGGTTCCCACGATGGATGGCATCACAGCTGAATTGCTTCACGGTACCTTCACATCGGTCACGAGGACATTCATTCGACGCCAAGGCATCACATCGAGGACTTGAAGAAGCATTGATTAATCATCTTCACGAATCGAAATCTCCATTTATATCCAACCACCGGCTCCCCTCATCCAGTCCAACGCATACAAAGTCTACACCGCGAACACGCATACAAACAACGCACACATCGTCATCTCCAAAGTCACGATGTCCACCGCACCCACCTACGTCTACATCCCCAACCTCATCGGCGGCCAAATGCTTCGCATTCCCATGCATGAAGAAGAAGACACCGACCTCGACATCCCCTCCATCCCGTCACCGTCAGACCTCACGATCGACACGTCCGCGCTGCGCATCCCCGCCCGCGATACTTCACCAGCACCGAGCGACGACTCCTCCGCCGTGGAGAGCGTCGAAGAGAACGAGTGATAAAGCTTCGTCACAGGGGGCAGTTTTGATGGACGATTCGAGACGATCTGTGGATCTTTGCCTGCGAGCCTGAGACCATGTGGAGAGGGTGTGGGGCAAGTGTCGCGGCACATGTCATCGAACACACACGCGACACGCGACACGCGACACACGACAGCACCCCAACAAAAAAGCACGCCATTGGGTTTGAGAATGCGATAGTCGCCTTCGCAGAGGGTGCCGACACGTGCAGTCAGCCGGACACGGTACGAGGAGGACCTTGAGTCGCTTTGAGAAAAGTTTTCCAGGGGACCGCGTAGAGGGGTGCAACGAGAAAAGTGGGGATGGATATTTTTTGTTTTTGTTTATGAGATTGATGAGTTTATGAGATACCACTTATTACTATTTAATGCCAATTTATTTTGCGTACTAATTAGTCTGTCCCCTGTATACATCTGTCCCAACCCGACCCATGGACGACTCAGTGCCACGTGACGTGCTACGACCGACATCCAACTTGAACATATTCAAACACATCCCGTCGACAAACCACCATCATCTTTTCTTCTATGTGAGGTAATACCTTGCCCTAGTACAATCTCGTAATCCTCCTCTTAACCCTGTCCTTCCTCCCTCCACACCTCGCACTCGCCACTTCCGCAGCACACCGCTCGCACCTCTCAGGTGCATTCTGCAACTCCACACGCTCTTGTGCCTTCGCTTTGCACCACTCTCTAACCTCCTTCCAAACACACTTCTCCTCATCCTTCTCCTCATCCTTCCCCTCTCGCACAGCAGCAGCCCGCGAAGCACACGCCGCACACGCCGCACACACCTCCTCCGTAGTAGCAATACCAATCACGCACTGTTCAACGCTGCCCGACCTCAACATGCGCGGGAGACGCAGCTCAAGAGGAGCCGCACTTCTTGAGGGAGGAGGGCATGAGACTTTCCAGATCCGCGGCGGTCTGTACCTAAAATGGTACGCAGCGACATGGCCCGGTGCCAACAGGATATCTCCAGGCAGACCCGCGCTTCTGCGGCGTTTGGGCGATGAAGTGTACCGCATGTGCGGTTGGCGGGATATAGCGCACGCCTGCGGGTCGTAAAAGCCACGAAGCTCGCGCGAGGCGGGTGGAAAAGCAGCCCGTGCGTGTAGAGGTCGGTCTCCTGCTGGCGGGGTTGAAGGCGAGAGGGTGGGACATGGATCCGAGGGTGTACCTGCGGAGCTATCTGATGACCAAGGTGGGTGCTCGTATTCGGGAGGAGGTGTTCCAGGGGCACTTGGTGCGGTAACCCATCCGTCGGAGTCGGAGTCGGAGGCGCAGCTCTCATATTCCGAGTTGGAGGAGTGCTCGCTCGTGCTGCGTTTCACGTGGTGGAGGTCTTCGAAGAGGGGGTCTCGGTTCTCGTTGCTGCTTGGAGAGGGGGTGTCTTCGGGTGCGTCCGAGAGGTCGCTGCGAGGTATGGGGGTAGCTTTAGATACGTGCATCATGTGGTAGAATACGACGCAAGACAGCCCGATAAGGAAGCCGAAGGCGAATATGGGGATCCAGGACAACATGGTTTGTGGAGTTGGGATGACTGGAGGGCACGTTCTATTGTGCGATATTTGAAAGTTTGCAGTGTGGGGTTGACGAGGTGAGAGCCATGGTTCCTACTCGAAATGAAGGCAGATTTTGAAAAAAAAAAAAAAGTGATTGTAGACTTTTGGTTGGGGAGATGAATATCATGGAACGGGATCCCAAGGTGATACTGTATCAAGGGTGAATAAGGGGGATGTGAAGATAGAAAATGATCGAAGACTCGTATCGATATATGTAGCCACGTGACTGACGCCAGAGGCAGTACCCTGCCGAGACAGTCAGTGCGCCGCGACACTAACGCGCCACCCCAACAGATGTAGCACCTCAACTTTGACGCGCCGCATCTCCACCAATATGGATCCGATTGAGGCTGCAATCATCGCTATCGACTCACGAGAACCTGGAGAAACTTTCTTATATAGAAAAATTGTAGAAGAATTTGGTGTTGTGCGGTTAACATTAACGCGCTAGTATAGACGCGCCATGCAGGCGCGTACACAGCTACTATAGACTTGCTAAAATCTTAACTAATAATAAGAATCTAAGCTTTTATAGTATATACAGCGTCTTACTTAGAAAGGTCTACCCCCTACGCGTTAGATAATCTAAAACTTTATATTAATTATTGCTAAAAAGAATATCTTTATATAATAGGTTAATTACTTTATTAAGCGCTACCTTAACTCCCTAATCTCGCGATAAATAACTAGGCTAGATAGTAATTACTATAACGCTAATTTAGGCGCAAGATATAGGCTCTACTTTAAGCTTCTATATAAGAAAATTATAAAGTATGGCATAGAGCCTTAGTATACCTATAATATGGACGAAAAAGGCTTCCTACTCGGCATTACCGGCAGGTTAAAAAGGATCTTCGACAGGCCTATATATGAGAGTCGCCAAGTGAGGCAATCTATCCAGGATAGCAGTCGTAAGTGGATCTCGCTCATCGCATGTATATGCGCCAATGGATCTACTATTAATCTATTACTAATCTATTAATCTGACGCTGAGACTCTACAATTAAGCTAGGTTAAGGAAATTAACGTTAATTCTTATAGAGTCTTTATCACCTTATTAACCTCTAAATAGTCAAACAACGAGATAGGGCTTTAATAGCTAAAATAGGTGTTTGATCGCTATACCAAGGAGAAGGCTTAACGGTAATAGCAACTCCTAGTCCTTAATAGGCATAGATCTCACGTTACTATAGATTTTATTAACTATTATAATTAGAAAAAGATCCTCCTTATAATATTTCCCCCTCACGCCACTCATACGCTGCAGCCTCTAGACGTCTATATGTTTAAGTCTCTTTCTGCCGCCTACTCTGACGAGCTCTCCGCATACCTGTATAGGAGTTAGGGGCTATTAACAATCGCTAAAAGAGACTTCTTTACACTATTCTAAAGGGCCTAAACAACGTTAGTTACGCCGTAATTAATTACTAAAGCTTTTAAGTATATAGGTATCTTGCCACCAGATCCTACACTAATCCTTAGTTAATTTAATAGAGATAAGTCTCTAGAATAAAAATTATATAAAAGCTCTACTTTAGTACTTAGCGCGTCTAATTAGCGCAAAATCGATTAGCTTTTAAAGGTTATTGTTAATACAGGGGGAAGTAATAAGGCCAAGAAGCTAAGTCGCACTATACACTTAATTTCTGTATAAAAGTAGCTCCTAGAGCATGAGAATTAGGGGCTACGAGAAGCCCTCACAAACCAAAAACGGCGTTAAATAAAGGGCAGGACTCTACCTTTTAAGTAGCTAGATAAGTAGTATAGAGAATCTGTTTTCTAGTTACCTGCCCGCGTATAGAGGGCGCGCGATTCTCTTAGCCAACAAAAGGCTAAAAAGCAACAACTATAACTCTAGAAAAGTAAGTAGAGAGAGATCTAGATAGTAAATAGGCAGCTTAAAGCTTATCTACTATAGAAGAAGCGTGTTACGCGTGTAGTAGCTAGAAATACGCGTGCTAAGGAGAAAGCTAATTAGGCTACTAAGTAATATCTCCGTTAACAGGCTCGCAAGGCTTAATAATAACTTTAAAAACGTCTTAAAATTACTAAAAAGGGAAGCTAGAATGCTTTAAAAGCTACTTATATAATTACAAAGAGGAAGAAGCCTACGCCGGCATCTATACGCGTTAATATAGTAATATCTACGCTATTAGCGCTAGCATCGCGTAGTAGCTAAATAATTAGAATACTAAGTAGATATTTATAATTTAACTAGCTAGTAATCTTCTATAGCTCTATAAAATCTTAACTCTAGAAAATTTCGCGATAAAAGCTTTTGTGTAAAACTCTATAGCCTTATGTTGCTGGCTACGGTGCTAGTGTTGGGGTGGCGCGTTAGTGTCGCGGCGCACTGACTGTCTCGGTAGGGTACCGTGCCCGACGGGCTCGTGCACCGTGCGGGCTCGTGCACCAACACTAACATGCTTACTACCACAAAGATAAGGTTATTGTAAGCGCTATAAAAGCGATTATCGCGAGATTTTTTGTTATAATTACTCTATAGAGGCGTACAAATAAGTTATACTATCTAAGTTTTCGCGAGAGAGTAATTGCGCGACCGCGAGAGCTAACTTTAGGTAAAGGTGCTAGTGCAGCTTCTAGGGACGACGGATAAGCTATAGCACCGCCCTTAGCTTATTTTAGCTTACGCTTTGCTAGAGGTGCTTTTAAAGCTTTACGCTTGCCTCTTTAGGTAATTATAGAGGCCTGCCTAGTGTTTTGAGCAGCTTTTCTGGCATTCTAGGCAGCCACCTGTTCGGCCTTTATCTAATCTCGCACCTCCTTAGCTCTCTTTCTTGCCACACGACGCTCCTCCTTCTCTTACTTCTTAAGGAGCTTGGCAGTAGCTTAAAGCTCCTTTCTATTTAACTTTACTAGTCTCTCCTGCTCCTCTTAGTGTTGCTTTTCTGCCTCACGCTCACGTGCTCGCTCGAACTTAAAGGGCGACTAGAAAGTAGCACCACCGTGGTACTCCTCCTCGCGCTGTAAATCGAGAGGCTTGCCAGCGTTCTTATGCTGCTTCTTAGTAGTGAGAGCATCCCTTAGGCTGCTGTTCTCATGGTGTAGTAGCTTGTTTTAAACCTAAAGTTAGTGTAGCGTTTGGGAGAGCTTCTGCGAGGTCTCCGCCGAGGTATCCTTCACTGCAGCACGTATAAGACGCTCTATCTGCCTCTAGTCCTTAGGTAAAAGGGCTAAGAGCCGTGCCTCACTCTCATTATTGTCCTGTTTGCGGAAACGCTCAAGTACGACGTCAGCCTTTATAGGGGCTATACTAGTGGCTTCAAACGCCTTAAGGACGAGTTTTATTATAAACGTAGACTCCTAAGTACCCTAGAATAGCGGGAAGAAGTCTTCCTTCTAGATAACTAGTAACCTTTACGTTTTAAAGAGGTAATTAGTAAGCTTAGCGAAGTAGTTGCTACTAAGAGGTTTAAAGCAAACTATATTAAGAGGCTATAGTATATAGGTTAAGTAAGGGGGAAACATGGCCAGCAGTATTTTATAAGCCTTATAGTATTTAATAAAGTCTATTAAGAGGTAGCTATCGTGGCTATTAAGTATAAGGAGGCGCTAAGCTTGGCTAAGGCGTGCTTTTTACTTTGTTTCGCGGTCGAAAACCTGCTCTAACTAGGCTAATCTAATATTATTATTTGTCTATCCTATTAGTAAGGAGCTTACAAACACACTATGCTTTCCTGCTTTAATTTAAGCTACCTATAAGGCTTAAAGTGTGCAGTTAGCTAACGAGTATATAAGGGCTAGTAATAAAATACTCCTATCTGCTCTAATAGTTACTACAACTATTACCCACTCTCGAGAGCTATTTTAAAGCGCTGTTTAGACCTTCTTTTCCTCCTATTAAAGCTAACTAAACACCCGTTTTAAGCGTCCTGTAATACTAATTATAAAGCCCTTTTTATCTATATTGTAGGTATTACAAGGCTCCACCTTATACTAAATAATCTTATAATGTAGGAGGTTAAAGTATAACTTATACTTATGTTATAAATTAGCCTAGTAGCGTACAACGTCTATGCTAGCGCTCTATTTAGAGATAAGATAGTCGTGGTTACGGTTAATAAAACGCAAAACCTAGCCCTCTCTAACATGCTTTTTCAATATATTAGACGCGAAATTTTGTATTATAGCTCTCGTAGGAGGTAGCCCACGAGCCATAAGCCCTTTAATATACTCCACGAGTCCCTCCTCTTGTTGTAGGCTGAGTAGTTATTACGCGGCGTACCCGGCTGCCCAAGGGCCTGTCTGGTGGTTCCACCTTTGGCTAAGTGTTAAATGCGATACACTATATTTTTTCGCGATACCTTAGATGCTGAAATTATCGCTAGCTTTACGCGATTCTAAATCTGCAATCGCCTTATTAATTAGTGCCATAGTGGTGTAGTTATCGCGTGTTGAAAAAGTCGAGATGGACGCGTTGTTTGGTGGGGTGGTGCACGAGCCCGCGCGGTGCACGAGCCCGTCGGGCACGGTATACATGGAACGTACTACTGAGGTGCACGGACTATTGACCTGACAGACTCTCCCCCGCGCTCTCTCCACTTGAGAGACTCCTCACTTATTTTCTGCAGGTAGCAATACAGCTTATTGTCCTCATATGCCTGCCTGCTTACATGTTCGAATTCCCACTACGCCAGACGAAGGCGCTTCTGCTAGGCCAATTCCAGGCTGTGCAGCATAGAAAGAAGGCCAAGACCAAGGTATGTTCTCATCCAGGTAGAATTTTCGGAAGCTAATGGAGCCAGTACGTCTTCCTAGTTGGAGGGTTTCCCGAGTCTCCGTACATGTATAAGAGCTCAGCGCCCTCGCTCAAGCATATGGTATCCAAGCTATCAAGCCAGCTAACGCGTAAGTGTTCCATGACATAAAGGGTAAGCACGTCGGATGTTTCCGTGTTGTTCACCCACGCTGGACGATCCGACAGCCGATGTGCCTACATTGTGCAGTATATTATCACCTTATCTTTGCTAAAACATCTCTAGTTGGTCTGCTATAGCCCGTGGCGCAGCTGCGAAGGGGCTCGAGGGCGATGGTCGTACGCCGATTAGATCCCGCATCTGCCGTCGTCATTATGGTACCGACTGTAGCTCACTTTTCCAAGCCGGCAAGCATCGCAAGATTGATGGCTACATCGATCCGTACACAGGCCTGAAGCGCGCCAATAATCAGATGAACTGGCTCATCTCCAAAGGACAAGAGCTGGCAACTACCGAGGTCGACCATGGAAAGCTTACAATGGGGTATAACATGTGGGAGGGTTCCAACAAGGCGATGAGTGTCCTGCTGATGGCCTGCGATGTGGACAAGGCTCCTACGCGTTCGCTGAACCAGGTACGTAACTTTTCATATACTATGGATATTGAGGATACTAACAAAACCAGGACATCTACACGGTCGCTCAGATGGTCGTCGATCTAAGCCCGGTACCAGACAAAGAGTGGCGAAAGAACGTCAGCCCTTCTGGTCGGCCCTATCGCTCTTTGGACTTCGTCCTCGAGATCGCGGTCCAGTCTTCCCTTGAGAACTCCTTGTCCGTCAACGGTAAGCGCTACGGATCGGTCCAGGCGGAATATGCTTAAGTGCATCACCCGAACATCGCATTGCCTCAAGCAATGCACCTTACTCTCCGACAACGGTAATATGAGTTCAGTTGATGGAAACACACGGTTCGGTCTTGTTTTAAGTCGATGATGAATGGGTGTCGCGTACCTGTTGGCCTATTTTAGGAAATTTGCAACGTCGCGTTCACCCTGGACAGTCCCCAAGGGTAGACTAGTCTGGAGTCTTTAAGGCACACATTCACGGATTACGAACTCTCTCAGAAATTTTTTTTTTCTCATGCTCCATATTCCTGCCATGCCGTGACACTACACCCCACAGTATCATCCCGCAAGTTACCCAGGATACACAATACATTCGCCGCATATCCCCATCTTGCACCAGATCCTACCCTTTCTATATCTCCCAACAACAAGAGCCGGTTCCATCCTTTCAGACAACCATACCCAACAAAGCCCACCATCCACCGCTAAACCGCCTCTTCTTCCCCTCGCAAACTACCATACCCCATATCTCTCGCGCATCCCTATCTCTTCCACCCCACCAATCAATCACCCCATCCCTCATGACATTAATTAAAACCAACCAACCAACCCCATTCCTCATGCACATCATCCCCACGCTAACCTTTATACACCCCGTGGCGTCCGCCCCGCTCAAAACTCTATCCGCAGTCCGCATGCCCACCACATCACGCACATCCACGGCTCACCAGCGGAAACACGTGCCCGTCCGCCTGCCGCTTTTCTCGCTGGTAGAGATAACTGCGCTCTCGTATGACCTCGCTGAGATACCAGACGCGTCCAAAAGGCGACTCAAGAGGCTGCCCGACCTCAGTACAGTATATGTATCGATCCAATTGATCCCAGCGTGAGCGTGAGATAAAGTCGTTGACTCGGTGAACAGGTGCGTTACGGTGAGCCCTACTCCAGTACTCCTCCAACGACGGCTCCCTGTCTAGACCCATATACACGACAGTCATATTCTGTGAGTAGTAGTAGTAGTATTGATTAACGTCCAGGAACGTAACGTTCTAGCCTCCCGTGGGGCATGGGGACGTGCTAAGCTGTATTTACAGAAAGCATTTCGTGCCTGCCGGCTGGCTACCATCAGAGTAGCCTTGTTGTACATAGCCCATCCTCCCTTTAATAGGTCTACCTGCTACTACAGGCACCTAGATACCTATAGTAGCCGGCCCTCATCTGTGAGGGTGTTGTTGTTCTGCCCCTCTCTCCCTCGCCCTTGTAGCTCTGCTCCCGTACTGTCTTCCTCCCCCTACCTCGTACGAAGTAGGACCTCGTACGAGTTAGCAAGCTGCCTTGTACCTTGAGTAAAAACCTCGTAGGGGAAAACCTCAAGCTTGAACAAGTAGTAGTAGTCGCCTGAGCGGTACTTAGTTTGGGTGAAAGGTTTTGACCAAGTCTTGGCAGAGCGAAAACTCTGCATCTTGGCTTTTGGTCTCTTTATCGCAACAGCGCCAGCTTTTTGCGGATAAAGAACGTGATTCTAGTAATCAGCTTGTTCAGGCGAACAATTTCATACTACAGGAACCCCCCACACGGTCGTGTGGGTGGAATCACGATTTTGGTGTTCCTGTCATATTCTGTGAGAGCTAGTGATCCATACGCATAAGGAAGAAATTGAGAATTGTACTTGTTGTTGTATTGGGTGAAGCTACGAACAGTAGGTATACATGAGTGGCTGTAAACAGCGCTAGTGTAGGATGGGTAGTCGCATCTCAACACAGGTGAGGCGCCACTGCAAGTGGGGAAAGGGAGACTCTAAACCGTGACACACCCCCTAGTTGTCACTAAGTCAGCGAGTTGGTGATGACTGACCCTCATCTATAAAATTAATCACAAGCGACGTCTGGCTGTGGGGTGGTAGGCCGTTGTCTATCTAAATAGTTTAATAAGAACTCTTTAAGGCGTTATTAATACACTTTACAACCTTTAGGTCCTTTTAAGCTTATTTAACCTTGCGAACTCTAATAGGTAGTAGCGTCTAGTCTTTTGGTTGACTTGGATGATTTAGATTAAGTATGTAGCAATCGTGCAGAGTATGTGATAGCCCATAAATGCAAGGTTTCGCAATTCCAAACTCAGCAACGGAGGTAGATAGGGTACCCACTTCGGCAGTCGAGGCAGCGCGGCGAGTGTACTTTGTCATCTTTTCGACGTAGGTAGGTAGGCTGGGTGGATTGGTACCGTTCATCTCATGTTCGTATACCTGATCAAGGCAGGTAGCAGCGTAGTTTGGGTGATAAGCTTGGCAGGCAATCAAGAAATCCTCCTGAGGCCTGTATCCAGTCGTTTCTGGCAGGTTGATTGATTGGCATTGGGAAGTAATGTGTACCTAGTCAGCTATCTATTCGTCGAGTTTCTTTGGATTGCGTGGAGCAGTCTTTAGATTAGTGTATTTTGCTATTAAGTCGCGACTCTAATTAGCTATAGACGGACAGAACTGCTTCTTGAGAGCGATAAGTTAATCGTAAACAGTAGGTAAGTCCTAAATCAGGTAAAGATAACGCGTAGCGATAGACCTAGTAATCTTAGTATTTAGCTACACTAGCGCTCTCTCCTGTTTCTGTTGCGTGATCTCTTCGAGTCTCTATTAGTTAACCTCCTATTAGTAGGACTTACGATCCTTAGGGGATAGGTTAGAGAGCTTGGAGGCTCTAGCCTTATAGTTAGTAAGCTGAGGCTTAGGATTGGCAGCCTCTAGGTTAGGTATGCTCTCCTTTGGTGTATCTAGATTGACGTATAGCTAGATCTTGTGATCCTTGGCGAAGTCTTTGCGGAGGAAGATCTAGTTAAACTAGTTATCTAGTTTATTAAGGATAATAGCAACTTAGGTTACTACTAGTTTTATAGCCATCGTGTGCGTAGGGCAGACGCAATAATCGTGCGCTATAAGGGACGCGGTAATCGTGCGCTATAAGGGGCGCGGTAATTGTACGCTATAAGGGGCGCGGTAATCGTGCGCTATAAGGGGCGCGGTAATTGTATAGCTATAAGGGGCCTGGTAATCGTGCGCTATAAGGGGCGCGGTAATCGTATAGCTATGAGGGGCCTGGTAATCGTGCGCTATAAGGGACGCAGTAATCGTACGGCTATAAGGGGCCTAGTAATCGTACAACGAGTACAGCAAAGATGCATTCGGGCTTATAACTGTAAGAGCTAGTGATCCATACGCATAAGGAAGAAATTGAGAATTGTACTTGTTATTATATTAGGTGAAGCTACGAACAGTAGGTATACATGAGTGGCTGTAAACAGCGCTAGTGTAGGATGGGTAGTCGCATCTCAACACAGGTGAGGCGCCACTGCAAGTGGGGAAAGGGAGACTCCAAACCGTGACATATTCAACAGTCGCAAAGTACGTATACAACTCCGCTGCCGACGTGGGTTTCCAGCGCCGTACGCAGGGCAATTGAGGCACACTCTGGAGCAACTCGGCGTGCTGATTCGTATTGTGTGCGATTCGGTTAAGGACGTCGGCGTCAAAGAACAAGTCAAAGATGGCAATGGGAGAACCTTAGCCCTATTGGCTGCTGCTGTGGGTCGAGTGGGTCTTTCCGAAACGATATTATCGTCTGATTGGCTGTCAAAATGTGGCCCATGTACGGGCGGGTTTGCCCATGCGAGGGATAGGTACGGGGCACAGAGGACGCTTCAGAGACGGGCAGTTCTCATTTGTCGATTGTGGGGAGAGCGACGCAGGGTCGACGATGGTCGGTTTTATTTGGCGGTTGCCTACCCCGAGGTCTGACATAAGACACTCAATGCGACCAAAGAAAGTAGGAATGCTTAGGGATATCTAGATCAAATATCGCAATAACCTCGCAAGTCTTTCTTCTGCAATGTGTAGTAGCGCAGTTTTACTGCGCCCGGCGTCCGATCTGGGAAGTGTTTATATATCTCCTTCCACTCCATACTCTGCTTATCCTTTAATGAGAGTAAACGCACTTCGTCCGGCTCTAGCCACGGCCTGCGCGTTCGTTGGCTGTATTTTTCTATACCTTCCTCTTCATTCTCGCCCTCTTCGTCTGAGTCGTCGTCTAAGTGATCCGTTTCATGATTGGTAGCATCCCTGTGGGAACTGCTCATCCAGTTCGCATTTAAGCTTCCTCGACTGCATGGGTCCGACGCCCCACCTTCACACCGGTATCCTACCAACATCCACGAATCTGGCGATAGCTGGGTCGTGCGGATGACTTTGCCTTCTTTGCCAAGAAATTTGTAACCTAGGGCTGCCGGGTCGAGGAACCCTTCCGAGTCGTGGTTATAAATAATTGCTACAAAGCCTTCTATATAGTTAGCTAACTTCTTAATCGCCTTCTTCCTAGGATAACCCTAGGTGCTGTAGGCTGTCCTATAATTAACTATAAAGTTACGTTAAGGGTCCTTTAAAGGTTAGTAGGTTATACTAAAGGATAATAATAAGCGTATATTTAGGCAGCGGCTAGCATTAGTATTAACTAGCTAGTAATTATTATTATACTCTAGTTAAGTAATAATAGTTTTCTTATTAACTTTATATAGTAAATCTTATCTAAAGTTAAAGTAAATTTAACTTAAGTAATAGCGTGCTAAGCCTATAAGGCTTATTAAGCCTTTAACTTGTTACGATCACGAACCATACAGGAACAAGGAGACCAGACAATTACGCTAAGGAAGTAATTGTTAGCAAAATAACTAGGTCGCGGGAACACACGAAGACGCGGGGCAGCTTAGGTTAGTAGTTACGTAATATAGTCCCGCCTAAGCGAGAAGTCTAAGGGACTATAAAAGTCTAAGGGACTATAAAAGTCTAAAGGACTACAAAAGTCTAAGGGACTATAGAAGTCTAAGGGACTACAAAAGTCTAAGGGACTATAAAGGCTTAGCAGGACTATAATAGCGATTTAAAAAATAGTAAGGACTAGGATAAATAGTATATAGTCTAATAATTTCTCTATACTTCTCCTACT
Source organism: Bimuria novae-zelandiae CBS 107.79 (assembly GCA_010015655.1). Lineage (NCBI taxonomy): Eukaryota > Fungi > Ascomycota > Dothideomycetes > Pleosporales > Didymosphaeriaceae > Bimuria > Bimuria novae-zelandiae. The sequence goes on from ML976751.1 coordinate 170,499, forward strand.
CCTCGTAGTTAACTTAACATACTACAAGTATATTTTCTATAATAGATTAGTAAATCTCTTAGTTAGTTATTTTATAGTTTATTATAAAATTAAATTATTTTTAAAAACTACCTCGTAGCTATTTCTAGCTTTTAACTACTAAATATCTATAAGGCACTTCTCCCTTAACCTATTCTCCCTTAACCTAGACTAGGCTTAGGTACGTAGAGCCCTTGTAACATAACTAAGGTAACGTATGTTAAAATAATAGCTAATAGACCTCTAGGTGTCTTTACAGTTAGCTTTATACTACCTTATATAGTAATCTTAATATAGTCTGTTCTTACTTTTATAAAGTTATTAGCACTAGTCTTATACTCTCTTATCTATTTAGGCTAGGACTCCGTATTAATAATATAAGTATTTAAACTAGGATTAAGTATAAATTAGTTACTTAATGAGTTATAGTTATTAAAATTATTAAGCGTTAATAAAGCCACTAGCTTCTTAGTAGGTTTAATACTATTATTAAGTATTATATCCTTATTACGCTTATCACGTTCGTCGCGCTTATTAACCGTAACGGTATTAGATACTATATATTATGCTATATAGGTAGATAGATTAGAAAGAGGCTTACTATTATTAATAATAACTATTATTTTAAAGGTTAACTAAGTTGACTTTTAGTTTTATATAGCTTTCTCTACCTTCGCTTTTAAGCTTAAATTCTTAGTAAAGACTACTACTGTAACAGGAACAATCGCTCGTCGACACGAGAACCCTTAGCTAGTTAAGACAGGATTTTAAGATTATCCAAAAACCAACACTTATCCGTATTAGACCAATTCCGGATCTATCAGACCGGTGGGGAACTACGGGTCCGATTCGGACCTATTTTGGATCTATTAGACTGACGGTCAACCTATGGCAGATATGTGCTAGCTAGCTATCTAGGAAAAGGTATTTAGAGGAGCTTAGGGCCTTTGTAGTTTAGTACCTTTTCCGTATCCTTTTGTACCAGACCTATAGGCACTTAATTTATTTAAGGCTATATTTTTATATACGCACTCCTATATGCCTCCACTAAGAAATACGCTAATATTAATCCTTTAAGTAATCTACGCTAATATATTATATAGAAAAGGTTACTACTACTAGTAATAGCTTTAAAAAATATTATTATAAGAATAAAACGGACCCGCGTTAGTGCGTCCCTAGTTTTCTTTATAAGTAGGATTCTAGAAACCTCTTACTAAATAAAGCTTTTAGGTTTAGAACTCCTAATTATAAATAAATTAAATTAATTTTAGAAAAGTCGCGTAGAGTTACGCTAAGGTAGAAAAATAGTAACTACTAATAACTTATAGACTTAAAATTAAACGTTAATATCTATTTTATTATTCTTAAGAATAGCACGGCAGGAGGCGCGGAGTTAGACTTAAGGAGACTATTAGCCACCCCTAGAACCTTTAAAGAGTAAAGAAGACAAAGAAAGTAATAATACTTTAAATAATTTATTATTAGACCTAGAGCTAATTTAGTTTAATCTACTAACCTAATAATAGCTCTTTAGAACTAATTGCGTTAAATGCAAGCATAATTAAAGTAATTAACTAAAGAATTCTAAGCTAGGAACTAAGCCTAGCTTATAATTAAATCGCCCCTAATAGTCCTCTAATACTAGTCCGAATTTCTCGCTACTATTATAGCAAAGCTATCTAAGCAAACTCTTAAGATAGAATTCTTAATTAATAAGAAAGAACCTACCTTTCCTTAATAGTAAGTATTAATTAGGGACTATCTTAAGATTAATATAAATTACTATCGAAGTGAACGTGCTTATATAGTATTAGTATAAAAATATACTTCTAGTACTATTTGTAAATATTTAGAACCCTAGTACCTAGCTACTTTAAATACGTTACGGTTTAAGAATACTAAGAAGATAATTAAACTACTATTCTTCTTCTTTATATTTAGTAATAAAGAAGCTAAGTACTGGACTACATTTTAATACTTAAAAATAATCTCTAAAGAAACTTTCTTTGCCTTTAAAGCTAAGTTTATTAGTATAGCTATCTAAGGCAAAGTTTATAAGAATAAATAGTCTTTATTCTTATAGGAAAAGATAACACTATCCTTAAAAGTTCTAAATATAGGATTTAAGCACCTATAAAATAATTCCTTTAAGAAAATAGTAGCCTACCTAATAGCGTTTAACTTAGAAACGCGGAATACACTAATAAGACCATTTACTTACTTTATAATTAGTATAAATTAACCTCTGCGTTAGAAGAACTATAAAGAAGAAATTTACCTTAGTACTTTAATTAAGGTACTATATAGGCTTATTAAGAAATCTACTGTAAACGTGCCCTAAGATAGGATAGTCCTACTATTATAACTTTTAATAATATAGAGAAGTTCTAACTCCTACTATAACTATAAAAAGTTAAAATATTTTATTAAAAATTGCCCTTAACCCCGCGTCCACGAGATCAGAGTAGAACTAGACTCTAATTAAGAATACGTTAATACAGATGTCTGCACAGCCTCGCCTTCCGCACTAAGGGAACTATGTAACCCTATCATACCCCTGTACCCCCTCACTTCTAGTTAACCTGATACTGTACCGAAACCCCTTCGCCTCCACACCACCTGGTACTCTATCGCATCCACAAGAACTAGAAGGAAGGTATATAGAACTATTATAGCACACACACAAGACAAGACAGACACCAGATACCAAAGACAGAGAGTTACTTATTTATTCCTTGCTACCTGTGAACCGACACTAATTAGTAGTTACCCTTACAGTCGATGCTATAAGAGATAACCACAGTCAGCAAGGAGAACTAGAAGTGACACAACAAGGGGTATAGCAATACCCTAAACCGTGTGCTAACAAGACCCTAAGCGTTTACCTAGGTCTCCGCGTCTATCACGCCTTCGCCAGAAGCTCGCGCGTTGTAGCCTACCACTAAGTAACAAGGACTCTAAGCGTTTACCTAAGTCCCTGTCTATTACGCTCTATAGTACCCGCTACTAATAGTACTATTAATTAACCTACGTCTTACTCTTTTAAAGAGACGCCTTACGACCCCTAAATTGCTTTCCTACGATGCCTTTTACCAACTATCTCACGAAGGAAGAACAGGCGCTTATTAATAAGGATAGCTAGGGCTAGCCCCTTAATATTAATAAGAATACAGACATTACGAAAATTAACATAAAGAGTGTAAACATATACATCCTCTTCTACTACCAAATCTCCCGAAACAAAGAATAGGAGGACTATAAGCTATAGGAGCAAATAACTATTATCTTTAAAAGATAGCTAAAAGAACTCTTTAATAAAGGCAACAAATCTCTTATTACTAAATTCTAAGACTACCTACGCAAGCAAGGCGTCTTTATAGCTAAGAATAGTAAGTTAATTACTTATAATATCGCAGAAGCGCTACAGGGTAACTATTATAAATAGACTAATAAAGAGGTTACTCACTAGCTTAAAATAAATAAGAGGTTTAACTTGCGCTTTAATCCAAATCTTGCGACATTGCCTCTATACAATACGCCTCTATTATAGCAATCTTCTTAATAACCCTTTACGCACCTTGCTTTTCCTTAACTAGCTCTAACAGCACGCACTATCTACCAACCTATACCTCTACTAAAATAGTAGCCTACTACATACCTGCCCCCTTATTAGTAGCACAACGCGCCTTTATCCTCTACGCAGCAGCTGAACCAGTATAATACGTACAACCCCTATCTGTAGCACGAAAGCCCTATAGACGCCACACGTCTTAACAACACACATTAACTTATTACAGACCTTTGCAAGCTATACGATAATAAGAAGCGCTTTAAAAGTAAGCTATATAACGTGTTTAACACTAAATTTAGAATCTTCTAAGACAATTGCAGCAAGATAGGGCTACCTAAGCAACACTAGGATCGAGCTTTTTCTATTATACTAAAAGATAGAGCGTCCAACTACTACTATAACTACCTCGCGGGTCAGGGCTATAATCTTAAGACAATAATAGGTATAATAAAGAGCCACTTCCACAATAAGGAGAATTATTAATTATACCTTAGCAAGTAGAGAATAATTACGCTGGCATGTATAATTAGCGCCTACCTTAATAAATCTTGTCTTAATACTCTCTAATTACTTATTAATAAGCTCTAGAAGCTTTAACGCGGGTTAGGCTATAACTACTAAGGTAATAACGTGCTACGCGAATAACTACTTAATACGTATAGTAGTATTAAGGACTAAAATCTTGCCCTCTTCGCCCTAGCGCCTACTTTTAAAGGCCTCTACTCTACTCTATACTTATTTATTAGCGCTACTACCCGCTCGCGCGAGGCGCGTAATCCAAGCCTAATATAATATACTACTAATAAAGAGTATTAGAACTACTATAACCTCTAACACCCCTATAAGGACGACTCTAACGCAAATGGCCATAAGCAGTACTAGACTAATAAGACCTATAGAGGTAAAGGCTTATAGAGAGGTTAAGGTAATAAATTATAAGGATTCTTATCGCGCTTCTCGCCGCAAGACGTTAACAACTATAGACTTTATTAAGGCAACTCTTAAGGATCACCTTTCTAATAGCTACTACAACCTAAGTAATAGTAATCTTAGAAGAAATACTTTATCTATAGTAAGCCTAGCTACTAATTAATAAAGCACTCTAGTGACGAGCGCAAGTAATCTTATAATAAATTTCGCTAAATAGTGTTAGCCTACTTATATAACGCGTAACCTAACGTCGCTGACTTTTACGCTTTCCTAACTAAGTGTAAAGGTATTAAAATTAATAATAAGGCCTAGTAGATGCTCGCTACTAAAATAATAACTAAGAGAGATTAGTTTATTGCTAAGTTCTTTAGTACAATTAATAGCAATTAGACAATTACCTACTTAAATAACTAAGCAATATACCACGCGACTACACAAATTAACGCGTTTAGGGCTATAGATAACACGCCCGCCACTATATTTACGTTTAAGGATTAATATAATAAGAAAGTCTTTTAGGGCATTATGCCTAACACGGGAGCCTTAGGCGTCTCGACAGCTAGAGAACTACAAGCAACTACTCTATAGGCAGCTATAAGCTTGCAAATAAATACCTTAACAGCTAGGCAGCACCAAATCCGCTTTGGCAGAGGCTAGGTAATTATATCCATAGGCACCCTACACGTCGACATAGTAATTAGTAAAGTCACGTTCCACGTGCTACCTACTAATACGCCATTCTTGCTCTGTCTAGCCGACATAGACAGACTAGGCGTTAGATATGACAACCTGCGCAACGTACTAGTCCAGGGCAACTAGCTACACCCAGTTATACGTAAATAGGGCCATCTATGGCTCCTTATAAATTAACCTAAACGCACCGCAGCCGCTAGCTACCACCTTATAAAGACTAAGCTACGCTAGCTCTACTAACAATTTAGCCACCTATTAGCTTATTAGCTCTACGACTTGCTTATTCGCGCTGGCCATAATAACGTCTATAAGAAGCTTATTAACAAGCTTGTTAAGTACTACTAATAGTGCTAACTAAATTAGAAAGCACCTAAACGCTTTAGATTTAAGCTTAAGAAACTAGACCTAGACTTTAACTACAAGGTAATTATTAATATTATGTACCTAAATAGAAAACCTATCCTATATATAGTTAACGACGCAACCGCCTTTTAAGCTACTCGCTTCCTTAAAGATGCATTAGCCGCAAGCACTTAGGACGCTCTATAGCATTACTAGATTAATACCTACCTTAGACTACCTAAGTATCTTGTCTATAACGCCGGCAGGAACTTTATTTCTACTAAATTTAAATAACTTACTAAGTTACTATTAATTAATATTAAAGAAGTACCTGTAGAAGCTTATAACAGCGTAGGCAAGGTAGAGCGATACTATACTCTATTATAACGTGTTTTTAAGACTATCTAAGCTAATTTACCTATAATAATAGACAGGTAGCTTATCTTATAAAGGGCTATTAAAGCTATTAACGACACAGTAGGTCCTAATAGCCTAGTGCCTACGCTCCTTATCTTTGGCGCCTACCCACGAATAACAGAAAACTCTCCCCCGTCGCTATTAATTACTTAACGCGCTGCTACTATTAAAAAGGCTATAAAAGAGGTACGACAGGTACATAAAACGCGTTAAATTAATAATACGCTAGCAACGCGCAATAGACCTACAACGCTTAAAATAACTATACTACCTATTAACTCTAATGTGCGCGTTTGGCGCGAGAAGGATGGATAGATAGGCCCCTATAAGCTTATTACTATAACGAATAAAACCTGTATAATACAGCTACCACATGGCCCTACAAATTTCCGCTCAACGGTTGTTAAGCTGTACTACACGGATACCTCCCCAACAAACAACGAACCAGCCACGCCACTAGCAATTAATAATAAGGATAATAGCCACCTAATAGATATGCTAGACAACGGAGACGATAATTAGGACAAAGATAGCAAAACTAGTAGGACTAACTAGTATTAAGAACAAGCTTCTAAACTCCCTTAATAAAAACGCGGCTAACCTAAAAGTAGCAAGAATAAGCCTAAAGCCACTATAGCCCGCACGAACCCTTATAGGACAGCTCGTGCAGCTCCTATAGTATACACTGTCCACGCAGCGCCTAATAAAGCTCACATAATAGAGGTCTTTATAACGCATAAAGAGAACACTAACTGGCTACTTGCTATACAGCTGCGCTAAGAGCAAAAGATAACTACACCTAGTTAACTACTTAAGCTATTAGATAATAAGGAAATTAATAGCCTTATTGCTAATAGAGTCTTCCGCTTTAAACAATACGATCCCGGTAAGCACTAAGGACGGATTTTTAAATCGCAACTAGTACGCGAAATTAAAGGCAAGACTATTACTACCCTATATAAGAAATTACGTCTTGTAGTGCAAGGCTATCAAGACGATAGTAAAGTAATAATCCTTACCTAATCGCTAACTATCTAGCGAGCTAGCTAATAAATTATACTAGCTATTACTCCTTTACTCATGCGTAATAGAGTTCCGTTAATAAATAGAAAGATCTCGCTCTAGCTACGAGATATCACCTAAGCATACGTATAGTCACGCACAAAGCTTAACTAAGTAGTTATCGCCTACTTACCTAAGGAAATTAAATACAAGTATCTACCTAGCATATTTATGATAGTTAAGAAGCCTCTATACGGCCTAGCTAAAGCCAGTACCTATTAGTGGGCAACATACAGCGCTTATTATAAGAAAAAGTTTTACATAAAGACCTTAACGTATGATTCATGCCTGCTCGTGACCACTACTTAGGACGCCTTTAGCATAGTAGGCATGCAGACTAACAACACACTTATCCTTATAAATAAACGTTTCTCTAACCTAAAGGAGAAGGAGTTAACATTTATAGCTAAGCTAAAGGAGAAGCTAATACCTACTACTCTATTAATTTTTAATAGCTACGTCCTATTAATTAATCACACTAGCAAGCTCTTACTATAATAAAAGGATTAGGGTAAGAAGATTCATCTTATTAACGTAAGCTTAGCTAACTATTAATAATAGTACGTTAAGTAGAGGGCTCACGGCGCCTACATCGCGAGCATTTACTAACTAGAGGCAACTTTTAACCTCTCTATTACCGTATAAACTCAGGAGCCTACCGCTAACAACGTTAACGCGTTAAACAAACGCCTATAGTGGCAACTAAATAATCTTAATCGTGGCCTCACCTATAAGGCACTTAACCTAGCTTAGGCTAAAGTCTTTATCTTTGTTAACAGCTCCTTTGCAAATAACAAAGATTTAAGTAGCTAAATTAGCTACATAATTATAGTAGCTATAGAAGATGTTACTAACGCAGAGTTTACTATTTATAGCAATCTTATTTACTAGAGCTCTGTAAAGAGCAAACGCGTGACCCAGAGCGTACTTGCATTAGAAATCTACGCAATAGTAAGAGGCATTAACCTCGCATACTCTATTACCTCAACGCTTGCCATAGTTACAAAGCAGCTTAGTCTGCTATCTCTCCCCCTAGTAGTTTGTACGGACTCATACTCACTGTATGAGTGTATTGTCAAGCTAGGAACGACTAAGGAAAAACGACTAATAATTAATATTATGGCCTTACGTCAATCATATAAGAGAAGGGAGTTGTTTAAGGTTCGATAGGTAAATAGCCAAGATAACCCTGCCAACGCTATAATAAAAACATCGCTAAATAAAACCCTAAAAACTCTTATTAGTACAAACTCGCTGCGCGTATAAGTTAACGAATAGGTAATACGCAAGGACCCTATAAACTAGCTCTAACAACAATAATTATAACAACCACTACATTTATTACCTTCCGACTTTCGCAAACAGCCTCTCCAGCGAGTGTACACCTAATCCACACTTGTTTTTACTATAAAAGAAAAGCTGCTAGTGTCTGCACAGCCTCGCCTTCCGCACTAAGGGAACTGTGTAACCCTATCATACCCTTGTACCCCCTTACTTCTAGTTAACCTGATACTGTACCGAAACCCCTTCGCCTCTACACCACCTGGTACTCTATCACATCCACAAGAACTGGAAGGAAGGTATATAGAACTATTATAGCACACACACAAGACAAGACAGACACCAGATACCAAAGACAGAGAGTTACTTGTTTATTCCTTGCTACCTGTGAACCGATAACAGATAAGGAAGTATCTCTAGGAAATAAAGACGCCTAGGAAAAGCCTTTGCCCTAGGTATAAGTAAGTATAACCTTTCTAATATAGATTTATTAAAGTTACTAAGTGATCCTTACTTTCGAACCCCCCTTGTACTTTATTTAAATAGGTACGGGATCTAACTTAATGCCCTTATTAATACTAGTACCTAAAGTTTTCTTTTTATTAATTCTTAAATTATAGCTTTTTTATCTTAGTTACTTTATATTCTTATCTAAAAACTACCGTACTACGTTATAGTTTAAGGGTTCTTAAATAAGATTCGTACCCTAGTGGACTAATACATTTATTTATATATAAGGATAGATAGGCAAACGATTTACAACTACCCCTTTATAGTAATAGACTTAGGAATATAGGACTATATCTTAAGACTCTAATAGCTTAAGCGCTTTAAGCTTTAATTAGATATAAAGTAAAATTAGATCTTATAGCTAGTAAAATATCCTAAGACCTACGATCCCTATAAAACTATCTTAATATAGCTAGAATAGCTAATTTAGAACTTAGAGGTGTAGTAAGATATTTATCGCCAGGATATCTTATAGGAATAAGAATAATATTATATAAAAAATAGCCCTACAGTTAATTATATTAAGGGCCTAATTTAACTGCCTTATCCTCTCCCTCTAAGTAGGAAGATAGTACCCCTACCTTCTTAAGATCCTGCTCTAAGACCTACCCGTTCCGTATCTACTTAGCAGGCGATGTAGATACCTATAATTACTTTTATTTTAGTAAACGCCTTTTACTTTAATATAAAAAAGCAAGTTAACCAATTTTTTACTACTTCTTTATACGAAATTAAACACCTTTTAGACTATATATAAACTTAACACTATACTAAAGATCCTAAAAATACTTATCTTGTTAAAAAATAACTTCCCTAAATATATTATTAGTATTAAGATATATTTAGCAAGACTACAGCTAATAAGCTACTTACGTATTAACTATATAACTATAAGATTATACTTACTAAACCCCTTATAAACAACTATAGTCCTCTATATAAATCCAGTCTAGAAGAACTAGAGGCTATTAAAAAGTATATTCTAGAATATCTTTAAAAGGGATTTATTAAGTATAGTTAAAGCCCTTTCGCGTCTCCCATCCTTTATATATAAAAGCTAAACGGAGATTTTCGAATATATATAAACTATTATAAACTTAACCTTCTAACCTAAAAGGACTCTTATCTAATTTTAAGAATTAACAAACTTTTAGCTTGCCCCTTTAATGGTAAAATATTTATTAAATTTAATATTTAAGCTATCTTTAACAAAATTTATATAGATTCTAAATTAGAAGAGTACACTACGTTTTAGACTTAATATAAAACTTATAAGTGTAAGGTATTGCCTTTTAGGTTATATAATAGACTAGCCACCTACTAGTAATATATAAATAATATTTTTATTAATTATTTTAACAACTTTTATATTACGTACCTAGATAATATCCTGATCTATTCTAACACCGTCGAGGAACACATTAAGCACGTTTAGAAGGTATTAGATTATCTCTAGAAAGCTAGCCTCCAAGTCGACATCCTTAAAAGTAAATTCCATGTGACTCGAACCTGATACCTAGGTTATATCCTTACTAATACTAGTATAGAGGTAGATCCAGCCAAGGTAGAAGCACTACGGAACTAGAAAGCCCCTATAACTATAATAGGTGTAAAGTTGTGCCTTAGATTTACTAGGTTTTATTAGTAATTTATTAAGGACTTCTCTTATATTATAAAGCCTATTAGTATCTTATAAAGTCCTTAGGTCCTATTTAAATAGAGTTTAGAGTGTAAAGTTACTTTTTAGTAAATTAAACAGGCGTTACTAGCTATCCCCACCCTCAATTACTTTAACCCTAAACTACCTACTAGGGTAGAAACAGACGTATTAAATAGAGTAATTATAAGAGTACTATCCTAGGAATATTTAAATAGAAACGTTTAACTAGTGGCATTCTACAGTTACGTCCTAACTAGATCTAAACTAAACTAAAAGATCTATAATAAAGAATTATTTACTATTATTACTACCTTTATTAAGTGGCGCGTAGAACTTACTTTTACCTAAACTATAATCTAAGTTCTTTTAAATTATTAATCCTTAGAATACTTTATAACTACTAAGGTCCTTAATACTTATTAAGTTTACTAGTATAAAATGCTATCCTTATTTAACTTCTAGATTAAATACACGCTAGGGAAAAGCAATGCTAAAACTAATATTTTAAATTAATAAGAATAAGATCTTGCGGACTTTAGAGCTATTTAAAATAATAATTATAGCTAAGAATTTCTAGGGTCCTATTAACTTAACCCCTAAATTAACTCCAACCTAGCCTAGACCTATATTAAGAAGTCTAATGCTAAAGTCGACGTATTCGCCTTATTAACTAATAAAGATATTATAAGTCTAGATTCTTATTAACTTATTAAAGCCTTGCTACAGGAGAACTGCCTTAGATTTATTATAAAACGCTAGTCCTTACTAGAGAAATATTAGATTTAAAATAGTCTTATTCTATATAATAATAGACTATGCGTCCCTCCCAAATCTACTCTATATGCCTGCCCTATCTGGGAAATCTATAGTTAGAAGTTAATGGCTTATCTAGGTTATATAAAAACCTACTAGTTGCTCTCTTAAAAGTACTACTAGAAAGGAATAGAAGCTACTTATAAGTAGTATATATAAAACTGTATTCCCTGCTAACGTACACACCTAAGGCAGACCCCTACTCTAGGGTTTTTATATCTATTACCTATCCCTAATAGGCCTATGTAATATTTATATATTAACTTTAAGAAATTTCCCAAGGACAAGGCTAGGTACAATTAGATTATTGGAGTTATTAATTATTTATCTAAATAAGTAGTATCTATTTATTACTATAAATTAATTAATACCCGCGAAATAGCTAACTTGTTTATATAATAGGTATACTAATTTAGATATTGTCTGCACTGCCTCGCCTTCCGCGCTAAGGGAACTGTGTAACCCTTGTACCCCCTCACTTCCAGTTAACCTGATACTGTACCGAAACCCCTTCGCCTCCACACCACCTGGTACTCGCTCACATCCACGAGAACTGGAAGGAAGGTATATAGAACTATTACAGAACACACAGACAATACAGACACTAGATACCAAAGACAGAGAGTTACTTGTTCATTCCTTGCTACCTGTGAACCGACAGATATACTCTAGAGTCTATTATTTCTAATTAAGGTCCTTAGGTTATTTCTACATTCTAATTAAAGTTTTATTAAATTATAGACGTTAAGGTGAAGCCATCTACCGCGTACTATAAAGAGACAGATAGCTAGACAGAAATTATAAATAAGTATATTAACTAGAGGCTACGCCCCTTTATATCCTACTACTAGGATAACTAGAGTTTACTTCTACCCCTAATCGATCGAGCGCAGGTTACCCTACCCTATTTAGCTATTAGCATGTTACTCTACTTGATCCTGTATAGCTCTAAATCTTATTAAAGTTAGGATTAGAATCCTACCTTATTTACTAAGTCCTAAGATTATTTAAATATTAAAGATACTTAATTACTAGCTAAATAAATGCATGCTACTTAGTAGCTAGTAAAGGAAAATATAAAATAAGTATAAAACTAAATATAATCTATAATTAATTAACACTATCGCCTAGTTAACTAGAAAGTTAATAATATAGTCTACCTGGACGATTATAACCTTATAGTGTTAAAACCTAGCTAAAAGCTATCTAATAAGTAGGAGGGCCCTTTTAAAGTAATAAAATAAGTTAGTTACTTATATAGACTTAAACTTTCTTTAGGGTCTTAAATCTACGATGTCTTTACTCTAAATCTCTTTTATAAAAATTCTTAAAACCTATTACTAGGATAAGAAGCTCTAAAACCGCTAAGTATTTTTATTAATAGAGTAGAGAAATAAGAAGTTAAGGAGATTTTAGTTAGTAAGCTATTTTAAAATACCCTTAAATATAAAGTTAAGTAGGTAGGATATAACCTAAATCTAGTATAATATTTTATATTAAACTTTATAGAAGCCCCCTATAAATTAAAATAATTTTATAATAAGTATCTAAATCGCCCTAGACCTCTAAAGGCATTAAGTTAGTAGATTTACTTATAAGTATAAGGAACTAAGTAGTAGGCTTAAAAGTTTTAAATTCTAATAGTATAAGAAAAAAAATAAAAGAAATCTAATTCTACTCCTTTTCTAAATTAAAGGGCTTAAGTAAAGTACTCTTAAGGGTAACAGACGCCTTCCCCTTCCCCTTACCTTTTCCCTTCCCTTAACCCCCCTCTAAAGCCGTCCTTATAGTATTATAAAGATTATCCACTACCTCCTCCACACGCTATAGACAATCCTCCGCCTGTATAGAAGTAAAATGCTGCGCGAGCAGTAATTCCACAGAAGTTAGCCTAGCCTTACCTGCCTAGGTAACCTGCACAACTATGTCTAGGTCCTTTATAGCCTTATTAAGCGCGAGTTAGAGGTTAGTAGCGTCCTCCTTACTAGCCCCCTTTTAATCCTGTAAGGCCCTCTTAAAAGTCTAAAATTTAAACTCTACAAAGTTAGACACCTACCTAATCTATTATTAAAATAGATTAAAATTAGAATTACTATACTTATAGGATTATACTTCTTATTTTATAAGGTATAGTAGCTATACTTTTTAAAGAATAGCTTAAGGAACTTATAGTTAGGCACGTTATTATAATTAAACACACGTATATAGTATAGATAAATAATTTAGTATACTTTTAAAAGCGCTTTAGGAGGAACGTAGATAAGTATTATAAACTAAAATAGCTATTAGTAGCATAAATACTTTTAAAATAGTTTTAAATACCTATTAAAGTTAAATTATTATAGGTTAATAAAGAAAGAACTAAGTTTTTAAAACTTACCTTTTTATACCTTACTAATTATAGCTTTATTTATTTATAAAAATAAGCGATCCCTTATCTATAAATACTTATAAAATTATATTATATAGGCATGTAACGTAATTACGTAGCTACTTTAAATATAGTCTTATTTAGGTGGCTACGCACACAACTAGCAAAATAAAATAAATAAAAATTAACTAATTAGTAAAAATTATAATTACTACTATAACGTTACTAACTACGCTAGTTGCTAGAAACAGCAAAAACGCGTAAAATAATTTATACTTAGTATAAATAAGGAACTATCTATAAGTTATAAAGGAGGGGATAGTATAATAGGAATAATTACTTATTAATATAAAAACCCTTAGCTAGTTAAGATAGAATTTAAAATTATCTAAAAACAAATACTTATTTGTATTAGACCAATTCAAGATCTATTAGACCAATAGGGAACTACAGGTCCGATTTAGACCTATTTTAGATTTATTAGACTAACGGTTAACCTATAGCAGATATGTGCTAGCTAGCTATCTAGGAAGAGGTATTTAGAGGAGCTTAGGGCCTTTATAGTTTAGTACCTTTTCTGTATCCTTTCGTACTAGACCTATAGGCACTTAATTTATTCGAGGCTACATTCTTATACACGCACTCCTATATGCCTCTACTAAGAAATACGCTAATATTAATCCTTTAAGTGACCTACGCTGATACAACTACTACTTTCTTACTACCTTCCTTATTATTATATCCTTAGGGTTAGTTAGAAGCGTTTAGGTTTATTACCTAGCACTTAGACTATAAGTACTTTTTACTATAGAGGTATATACTACTTTAAGAAGATTTATTACTTTATAGTATTATTAGCTTTACTATCTCTAGCTCTGCCGCGTGTACACTAAAGTCTGTACTAATTACACGTATACGCTTTAGGTATACTAAGAACTTAGTAACGTAGTTATCTATTAATAAAACTTTTATACTAAGCCTCTCCTTTTAGATTAGGTCTCGTAGCCCTGCCGTTTTGTATTCAAGATTAATTATCTTATAGACGACTAAGAAGTCCTTCTATATATAAGTATCCTTAGTTTTTAAAAGCTTAATAGCATTACACTAGCTAGTAACTTTAATCTAATATTAAAGCTACTTTTTAACCTTGTTACCCTTTAGTAGTATCTAAAAAAATTTATATTTTATAATTAAATTGCGACGACGCGTTATATCTAATAATATAAAATATTTTTTAAGGGTTATAAGTTATTTATACGGCGTATATTTATCCTTAATTAGGTATATATAATATACTACTATTATCTTACTAATATTAAAGTTAAAGTCTACTAGAGTCTTAAGCTAATATTTATACTTTAGATTTTTTTTCTTTATTACTTATATGCCTAATAATAGTTAGCTTGCTACTTAGTGTTTAAGCTAGTATATAATATAACTTATTAATTATAGTAACTTAGCTAAGGTTCTATTAGCTCCTCTAGCTAGGGTAGCTATTCTACTATAATATCTAGGTTAACGTACTTCTAGAGTTAATTCTTTTATACTATATCCTTATAATTAAATAGCTATTTATACTAATCTTCTAATTAGCTAAATATAATTATTACCCTTATAACTACTAGGTCCGCTTTAGTAGTTATCGTACTTATAGGGTTTCTCTACTCTATATATAAGTAGATAGGTAATTTAGGTGAGTGAGATCCCATTGCAATCCAGGCTCATAACTGTAGCGGTTGTTGCTACAAAGCGAAAGTCAGGAAAACACTAGTTGTATTAAGGTAAGTAGTCTCTACAATATATACTACTAAACAATCTAGGCAGTAGTAAACGAGTGTAGGCAGTAACTACGCTAGTACAGGCAATAGTAGGCAGCACCTCGGACTCACTCTTAATACCGTTACAATAACCTTAGTACTTAGCGTATTAGATTAGAGAAAAATTGATAGGCTTCTAAAGGCTTATATTAATATAGGGGCTAGTAATATAGCTAAAAAGCGAAGTCGAACTATACACTTAAGCTCTACAAGCTTAGCTTATAGAGTATAAAAATGTTTAAAGACTAGTGTTTTTGATATGAGACTGATTTCTTGGAGCTTCGTGGTGATAAATGCTCGCAGCCGGAAGTCCGCCGCGTAAAGACTTGAAATTGACGACGCAATCTAGACTCCGTTAATTATAATACGTGATTTAATCACATAAAGCTTTACCTGGAAATCTTCCTCCTCAGGAACTATAGTCTCATTAAAGGTCGCGGTGCGTGGAATCTCCCTATTCCTGTTAGAGACGCTGCGTAATATGCAGGTGTTGCATGCGTACAGATCTGGACTAATAAAGCCGAGAATGCAGCCCCAATCGGTGATTCGCCTTTGAGAGTTCACACAAAGACTGGACAGGAAAAACCGAGTTACCCTATCCTTTACCTCAGTCTTGAGTCGCCGATCCCCTGCCGTTTGAACTTGTCATCATGCGAAGTGTCAACGTTGCGGCAGTCACCACTGCGCTTGCCGCATTGGGTCAGTGCACCCAGCTTCCGCGCCGCGTCATATCAATTCTGACTCGTCTATAGGTGTCGCACAAGAAGGAACAAAATATTATGATCCAACACGCGGGGTTTCCTTCTCGTCACTCACACAACCCAATGGCGTGACTTTCCGTATTGCAATGCCCGAAAACTCTACTGCAGCCGACGCAATCTACCAGATCGTGGCTCCGAATGACTTCGCGTGGTGCGGGTTAGCATGGGGAGGACACATCACGAACCATCTGCTGTCCGTGAACTGACCAACTGGTTCCAGCACGGGACAAAAAGCGATCGTGAGCAGCCGCATGGCCTTGTGAGTCCTCCGAGCTTTGACCCCGTACACACGTCTACCTGTCAACCTCACCCGAAAACATTGCGACCCCTTTGATTGACTGCATTGCCTCTAATGACTCCCCCAGCGGCTACTACGCCACTCCTGGCCCCTACGAGGGCGCGATGTACACGTACCTCCCGGGAACTACCACCAATGCGACTCACTGGCAGCTCACAGCCCGCTGCCAAGGATGCACCCAATGGAGCTCCACTGATGGCGACTTCAACCTCAACAACGAGACGTATGCGATTCTCGCCTATACTTGCTCGAGCATGCCACCAGATGACAAGACGAGCAACACCAGCATGTTCAATGTCCATGAGCAATTCGGTATCTGGTCGCACGACCTTACGATCGCTAAGAACGCTAGCTTCAGCGAGTGGGTCAAGGGCAACTTTTCGATGAAGAGGGGCCAGCTTTGGAGTGCATGAAGGATCACAGCAGGATAAGTAGACGGACTGGCATGAATGTAAATATGAAGCTGAGACTAGATAAAGCCTTATGTAGAATTTCCTCCCTCACACACTTTCTTCAGCAAGCGAATCCTCCTCCATCAACGGGAATGCATGCTCCCGTCGTGTACTTGCTCTCATCGCCCAGCAGATACGCTACAACCGCCGCGATCTCTTCCGGCTTGCCCATTCTTGCAATCGGTGGAGGAGGCAAGTTATTCGCCTCCTGCGGCTGCTCCTTCAACATGGGCGTGTCAACCGCTCCACTATACGCATTAACTTCATCCCGCATATGGGCATCTGAACCAATCGAAAATCGCAACTTACGGGCAAACAGCATTAACCCTTATCCCCCTCCCACCGACCTCCTTCGCAATCGCCTTCGTCAACCCCACGACAGCGTGTTTACTCGCAACGTACGCCTGCAACCCAGGGTACGCTACAAGTCCCGCCACACTCGCCGTATTCACAATACTTGCCCCATCCTCCATGACCCGCAACTCTGCACGCATACACTTCATCACACCTCCCGCGTTAATCCCAATGACTCTCTCGAAATCTTTGTCACTCAAGTCCAAAAACGAACCTAATGGACCCATTATCCCCGCATTGTTAAACGCGCCGCTCAACTTCCCGAATCTCTTTACAGTATCAGCGACGAGACCCTCCACGGCGTCGGTGTTGGCGACATCGACAACGGCGCAGTGGAATTGAAGGTCTGGGTACTTGGATTTCAGCTCTGCGGACGCGGCGTCGAGCTCGCTTTGCTTTACGTCGACGAGGACGAGTGTTGCGCCACGGAGGGCGAGGTAGTGCGATGTTGCGAGGCCGATGCCGCGGGCGGCGCCGGTGATGAGGATGACTTTGTCTTTGAAGGGGGTTGGGGAGGCCATAGGGACGGTTTTGCCTGATGCAGTGTGTAAAGAAAGGAAAAGCGAACGACTTCAATACGAATTGCGGGTTTTCAGATATGCGAAAATTGTGCGGGGAAGCAACGCGTCGCCCTGCATTTTTGTATGTGGCACTGCATGTTATGGATGCAGAGATGTTTGGGGGGAGGTTTGTGCAGCAATGGCCTAAAGAGGGAACTCGCTCGGGCTGACTTGCTCAATTGGGAATGTCTTGGATGTTCAGCTGCGGGTGTACGCGGAAAGTCTTACAATCATTCAGCTCATAGATGTTCCTTGTGGCTTTCCGTTTATGTTGGTGTTGGCCGAATCTTACATCAATTCGTAATTGATTGGTTCTCCACGACGTAAGAAGTGAACGAGAAGCGAAGTGCGATATGGTTCTGAAGGAGAGAACATCATTCCCGATCATATCGCCCCAATTCAGTCACATTGCTTTGCGCCACATACTCCTTCCCCTCTCCTGCCGTGCCAGTCTCCGCATTGGAGGGATCAGTCCCCTCAACGCCTGCAAGATCCCCAACGAACATCTCTTGCACCACATAACTTTCTTCAAATCCCATGCCTCTTTCCTTCGCGCAGAAACCATTGAACATGCACAAACACCAGTAGATAACACTGCTGATGGTCAGAGTTGCCAACAATCAATCAATCAAAAATTCGGGCTGAGATTGATTTGATTGATCGTCGAGGACCTCGAGTTACTGATTAATTAATTAATGGTCAATTTTAAGGCTTTTTAATTAATAATTAATTAATTAATTAATCAATCGAAAAATCGCGCTAAGATAAAATGTGTACAGCACAAGCTAGACAGGGTTATCCCACTGCGATACCTGATAGATATCGTGCATCTCGAGCTCTGAGAGCTCTACTGGGAGCTCGCCGTCCGGGGTCTCCTGGGGTGGAGAGTATCTAGCTCTTAGCCAACTCCGTACGCACGTGATTGTGGAGAGCATTTAAGGGCTTATTTTTTAACATTTTGGCTCTATTATATCGCTAACCTCAGAAAATATTCTCTTACAGTAATAAGAGGACGCTAGGATTAAGAGGAAATTAATAGTAAACTAAGAAAGGCGGGGATATTAATCGCGGAGAGATACCTAATACCTAATAGGATCTATATAGTATACGTAATCCTTAAGGACGCTAAGTTTATTATGCCACTAGCGATTAAACTCGTTAGTACTATTAATAAGTAAAGTAGAAGTTTTAGCTTTTAGAGGCTTAACGTATAACTTAGCGTAGTTATTAATATTACTAACGCGCTTTACTCGTTTACGCGTAAAAGAGATAATAAAGCAGGCGTCCTCTAATTTATATATAACTTAGAGCTCTTAGAATTACTAATTAGCTTAATTAAGCTAAACTTTATACTCTCCAGTCCATGCGTTAACAAAGTAGTACTTATAGTAAGGGTAGAGGACTGTAGAGGCGTAATAAACAAGCGTCTTTTTAAGGAGCTTATAATACTTTAAGAGCTTTAAGTAGGCTATAGTTACGTTAATCTTTAAATAGTCCTCTAGAGCGTTAGGCTTATTAAAATTAATATCTTAAAAGCTCTTAATAAGCTACTCGAAGTGGGAGAGGAGGTACTTAAAAGTAGGGTATACCTCGTAGATTGCACTAAAATGGCTAGAGTCGCCATAGCCTTTAAGTCTCTTTATAGCCTCCTTCAAGGGCTAGAGGACTTTGATATACTAACTAATTATAGCCTAATTAGCAGTAGTAAGGCTTTTTATAGGTGCTTTATTAACAGGAGCCTTACCGCGCGCGTAAGCTAAGGACTTATCCTATAGCGCCTTTTCTACCTTATAATTAATAAGAGTATTAATTACGCGGTGGAGGAGAACTACTCTCTTTATAAAGTTAAGGTAGCTATTCTAGCGAGTAACGACAGGCTTAATAGGTTTAAAAAGCTATAGAGGCTCTCCTACCTCGCGTGTTAAACGTTAAAAGTTGTTAAAAAGGTCATGTTACTAAGGCGTTAATATTAAGTGTATAACGTCTATAAAGACTTTAATAAGGCCCTTTTCTTGCCACTCGCGTAGGTATTTCTCCTTAAGTCTAAACTATAAGGTGTTATTATTAAAGGCGTCTTTATTAGTTCTAAATATTATAGTTTGCCCTACTAAGTTGAGCGAGTAAGGTAAGCAGCGGAGGCGTTGGTCCTATAGGGCAAAGCTATAATAGGCGCCTAGCGCCTTGAGGGCTGTATTATTATTTATCGCATTATTAAGTATAAAGTACCTAACTAAGCTACTATTAATACTAAAGGCCTATAGCGTCTTAATAATAACTATAGCGACTTTCTCGCCTGTATGCGCACTACTAAGTTAAGGGAGGGTAAAAG
The DNA here is from genome assembly GCA_010015655.1 of Bimuria novae-zelandiae CBS 107.79. Taxonomy (NCBI): domain Eukaryota; kingdom Fungi; phylum Ascomycota; class Dothideomycetes; order Pleosporales; family Didymosphaeriaceae; genus Bimuria; species Bimuria novae-zelandiae. The sequence continues at coordinate 190,741 of ML976751.1, forward strand.
GCAGGTCGTAGAGCTTGCTATAACTATTAACGTAGTAAGCAATAAGCCTATAAAACGCACTCTTGCCGCCTTTTATAGACTAGCTATTAAAGCTAATATAGATTTTGCTAAGGGCGCGAGCGAGCTTAGTTTATATATAAGGCTATAAATTTGCGTATAACCTTAATAGGAAGGCAGTAATAGTTATATAGCTTTAAAAAGTAGCTAGCTTAGCCTCTAGGTTAGCGGCGCGTAAAAGCTCTTAAAAGGACAGCGTCTCTACTTCGCGTAGTAAGTAATTATTCTTAGCAAGCTAGCTAACTAGAGCGAGTTAAAAACGCTATTAATTAAAATTTCTTAGGGCGTTAGACACCTCTTGCAGGACGCTAACGCCGGCGCTTATAAGGCTAGCGAGAGTACGCTACCCTAACTTTAATAGAGTTAACTATTTACCCGAGCGAAAGTGCCCATGGCCTGGCCGTCTCTACTCTACATGGTTCCATGCCGACGATGTAGAGCTTGTCGTCTCTTTAATAAATTAATTACTAGGTACTTTGTGTATATAGTAATAGTAGTAGACGAAAAATATACGCTGCATATTTGCCTAGAGAGCGACGCGATACCCGTAATTATAGAGTAAGAACTTCTTAAACCTCTGCGTACGCAGAGGCTTTGTATACTATAGTAACTTTACTTAGTTAATACTGTTAAAGTTATTAGTAAACCGAGCGTTAAATTCGAGCCTAGGGCTGTTAGAGCTAGGTAAGGAGGTAACTAAGGGAGTAGTAGCAGTTTTACTTAACGTAGCTTAAGAGGACAGCGTTAGTGTCTTTAGTAGCCTATAAAAGGGCGTTAATACGTTTAAGGGCCTTAAAAGCGTGTTAATCAAGAGCAGAGACTCTACGTTAAAAGCTATAGTATTAAGGTCTTAGAGCTTAGTCTCGAAGCTCTAGCTACCCTAAGTTACTAGCGGGTCCTATGTACTCTATAAGCTAGGCGCGACGACTAGTAACGCTACTAGCCTTTTTACTATACTTAGAAAGCTCCTTTTGCTTTTATTTCGTAAACCTAAAGCTATTATATACGTGTAAGAGAGAGGGTGCGAGAGTGTGTAGGAGGAGGGTAGGAGAGAGTATTAATAGAGAGGGTAAACGCGCCAAAATTAGGGTGTTAAGCTAGCTAATTACCTAATTAGGAAATTACTAAAAACACCAAATAACTAACACTAACAATACGTATAATTAACTATACTTATTAATATTACTACTTTAAAAGGCCTTCTTAGCGTTAAATACGGCGTAAAAATAGATTAAAAGAATCAATCAATCAATCAAAAAAATAGGAAAAAACTGAACTGATTGATTATGGAGAGAGAGAGAGATTGATTTGATTGATAGGATCAATTTGAGCAAAAATACTAATTGATTGATAGATTGATTGATTGTTGGCAACTCTGCTGATGGTGCACCCGAGTACCCAACCCAAAGCATAAATCCTCTCTCATCCAAGACCAACTTCGTGGCCAAACTGCGCTGCGAATCCTGGCATGAGGGTGACCACCGTAACTAGGAACGCGACGACACAGCGCCAATTGAGGCCGAAGTGGTAATAGTACGCGGAGTCTTTGCTCGGCGTGAACAAGTCCGCATGCCAGAAGTTGCCCTTCCTGACTGGAAAATAGTCCGTGATGAAGAACACCGCCGTGATGTCTGCCGAGTCCACGTGCACCTGTGTCGCTGCCACGTCTCTCGACATCCAGGATATTCCATACACCACCTCCAGCTGCCGCTCAATCAGGCCCGGACCAATCTTCAAATCTTCTCAGCGCCGGACCCCCTGTCTCCTCAACAGTCGCATTCACCCAGTCTCATTCACCCTACCCGTGCCTTAACAGCCCCCCAACCCACACATTATCGGCCTCTATCTCCGCCCCGCCAGGACGAGCACGAGATTGTCATTAAGCTGCTAGTCGAGAGAGGCGCCAACATACAGTCAAAGATAGCAACCGCCGGACGTCGCTGTCGCCGGCCGCCGAGAACGCGAGGCTCGGAGACGACGATGCAAACGTAATTTTGGGGGCAGAGTGGATCATAGACATTCGGAATTAGCGGCCATTAGACTTGAGTCATTATTCATTTGAATTAACGCCGGGAGATGGGTGGGGAGCGTGGGTCTGCAGCTATCAGAGTCGAAGGCCGCAGATGAGCGCTTGAAGACTCCGTAAACGGTAACTTCATCTTACTTGCTCCGATGCAAGAGAAATTAGATTTCCGGGGCTAGGAGTCGTATAGAGAATTTAATAATCCTCTTTTGGTTTTGTATTGCTGAATTAGAGTGGGGGCAAATCGCAAAGCAGCTGAAAGATAGTAAGATTTTCCTAAAGGGGAAAGTAGGGATGATGATGCGAGTCTGGCCGGGGATGGACGCAGCTGAGTTGAATCTGTCTTGGAATATGGTGTTGATAGTGGCACAATGATAACCTACTCTTTATCGCGAAGCTTGTCTAAGATAGCAGATGGAAAACTATTTAAAAGGCATGAAGGCCCAACAATTATAAACCACCGCGCCAAAGATTCACATCCAGCTCCTTCAAGTCCTACACCAGACTACCAATTTCCACGGTCCTTCTTCTTCGCAACTTCAAGCCTTCTATTCCTCTGAAAAATGCGTTTCACGACCCTCCATCTCCTGACCCTAACAGTCACCCTCTCCACCTCATTCCGCTTCACCCCCTCCATGCCCGACGGTGTTTACTCCGTCTACACTGCCGCCAACGGCACCGAAATCTACGACCTTATCGCTCCAGACACTTCCACCACCGATGCCATAGGCAACCCCATTTCCGTCCCGCCACAAGCCCGCGCGCTCCGCGCTCTCACTGCCCGCTCCATTATCGCCTGCGGCTGCGGTGTCGGCATGGACCACGGCGACACCGACAAGGCAAATTCTAACATCCAAAAGACCGTCTCCAATGGCAAGACCGTGCAATCGGGTGGATCGCTTTCTTCTAAAGTGGGAAGTTCTGTCGTCTTCTTTTGCAATTACGACGGCAGCGATACTACGGCGAGGAAGGACGAGGCGATCAGTGGTGCGAGCGCGATCACGGGGGCCTGTGGGTGGTATATTGCGGGGACTATCCGCTTGGATGGACATCCGCATCTGGATTATGGGTATATGGGTGCTAGGAATGATTTTTGTGCGCATGCGGAGGATTCGGGTTTGCGTCATTGTTGAGCCATAGAATCGAGAGATGGGATAGGTGGGATAAACTGGGAATGAAGGTGGCTTGCTGTTTCGTAGGTTTTGTTCGTAGGTTTAAGTGACACTCTTTTATGTAGGCGATAACGGTACATATGCATTTGTCGCGGAGTCCGACGTCAAAGTGATACTAAGAGTATAAATCTCTCTAAGCATTTAATAAGATATACTAAGTAGGTAAGTAGGACTTATAGAAGAGGTAGAAACACAACCTAAGCGGGAAGACTTGCCGTCGCCTTATTCTCCTAAGTGCTAGATGCATCCGATGACGTGAGTTTCTTATGGCCAGGCCCAACAGGACGCGCCTGCCATCTAACGTTAGACTACTTTTGTAATTCGCATAACGAAACAGATTAGCCTAGGAGCAAAGAATTAAACCCTAAGCATGTCTCCTAGAGTTGCCTCACGCAGACTACTAAGCAAACGAGAGGCTAGTTAGTGAGCCAAGAATTGGACCCTAAGTAACAGCTATTCTTAGAATATCTCCTAGAGTTACCTCACGCAGACTGCTAAGCAGAATGAGAGGCTAGTTAAGGAGCCTAGAATTAGGCCCTCGACTAGCCTACCTTCTCTAACCAGCTCTATTGGCTGGCATTTCTGGCTGACCTATCTTTTCGGCTGGTCTATCATTTCGGCTGGTCTATCATTTCGGCTGGTCTATCATTTCGGCTGGTCTATCATTTCGGCTGGTCTATCATTTCGGCTGGTCTATCATTTCGGCCGGCCTATCTTTTCGACTAGCCGAGAAAGACGGCCAGCCGAAAAGATAGGCCAGCCAGAAATGCCAGCCAATAGAGCTGGTTAGAGAAGGTAAGCTAGTTGAGAAGGTAGGCCAGCCGGATATATAGACCGGCCGCCGATGGGATATTAATCACAAGCGCTTGGAACCTATAGTTTTGGGTAATTTTATAATAGTATTTCCTTAAAACAATCTAACTAAAAGAGCGTGGTTCATCCATAAGTCCAATCTTCGCCAACAATCCAGCTAGTCGTTAAATACTGGCGATGCACACTTTGATGTTTTCATGGGTACCAGCATGTAAGATATTGGAACTCCTCTGAGAGCTCAATCCTGCCATCGCCCCGCAATCCCTCATCTCCACCAATCTGATTGCTACAGCTGTCGTCCCTATAAAAACGGCATCTAATGGACTCGGGCCATTCTGCTGTATTCAACGGGCCCGCTGAGGATACAGGAGACTCCCAAACAATGGAAGGGCTGTCATAAAAAAGAATGATGTGTCCCGAGATTCACAAGTTACATATGAAATTCGCAGAAAACACCGCAAAAGCCTCAAGTTAAAAGCTGGAGCTTGACTCCGTAGCTGCACACGTTCAGTTACGCCTGCAATTATGCGTCTTTGCATTGCCAACATCACTTCACTAAGCCGTATATGGTTAGCATTTGCCCATAAGCGTCAGCCAATCAGCACCAGTTTGCTGGCACAAACTGTCAGACTGTCGACCGTTTGTGCCAGTGAACCGGTGCTGATTGGCTGGCAACTCTTGACAAATCTTCTCAATCCTAAGGTGCGTACGCACCCGAGCGAATGCAAGACACTGCCTTTGCCGTCGAAATGATGAGCAGGAGCATGCTAACTATGCACAGGAGTGGCTGCCCCGCTGTGGCTATGCTCATTACTAAGCAGGTTTCTGAGGACACCAGGTGGCGAGCTAATTCGTGATCGGTGTACGTAAGCAGCACTAGCCATCAACAACAGCCCCTCTATCTATAATAAAACTTCACCCTTACACTAATTACCTAAATCTTGTCTAATTCTTATAATAAGTAGCTTAATTAACGCGCCGCGCACGCCTAAACGCTTTAAACCTAATATTTAATATACTACACCTATAAAATTAGCCTACCTATACTATTATAGCTACTAGGCGAATAGCAAGACTATTAACAACGTTAATAAGCTAATTTAAATCTCTAAGGCTATAAGCAGATATTAGAGGTATTAATAACGTAAGCTAGGTATAAAGATCGCGTAAAGGCGTATACGTAAGTCTTTAGCTAAGCTTAATAATAATAAGCTTAAGAAAGCTTTTTAAACGCCTATATAAGTTCTTAAATATATAGTAGAGCTTAAGGAGAATCCCTATAGATAATACCTATTTACTTATTAAGCTAAAAAGTATAGCGTTAAGCTCTCTAAGTATTAGTTATAATATAACTTTAGTTAATAACTTAATACTTATATATATATAGCGCCTTATAATAATTTTTTAATAAACGCTAACTAAGCTACGCGCGTATAGTATAACTAGTAAAATAAAAATTTACTTATTATTAGTTACTAGGATTAAGTTTTCTTTACTAATAAGACTTATTTTAACCTATATAAGCGCTTTTAAAAGTTCTATTAGTTACGTTAACGCGGGCAGCAAAAACGATATAAAAAAGTTATTAATATATAGCTTTAAAGCGCTTTTAAGGGTTAGGTTTTATATATATATAGCTACGTTAACTAGGACTTTAAATTAGAGCTCTACTTTTATAACGACGATAAAGAGATGCCTATAGTTGTTAAGCCTCCGCTAAAACCTTACAAAAGAATATATAAGTCCTCTTAGCAGTACGAAAAGCGCGTACAAGAATAGGAGGCTTATAAGCCTCCTAAAGTCGACGTAGATCCTTAGGGGAACCATATAACGCAAGCCTATTATATAGAGCATGTACTACCTATATATATTAAGATCCTTAACGACGCGCGCACTCGTAATTCTTATAAATATTTTATTCTATAAGAAAATAATAACCTATTATATAATATAAAATTAAAATATAACGTTACGCGTATATTTAAGATATCTTAAGGAGTGCGGCTCCTTATACACCTAGGGAGGTTACCAGATCTTAATCCTACAAAAGGATGCTGGCTCATCCTTAAAGAAAAGGCCAAAAGGCGTCTCCACAAGCCATGTGAAGGTGAGACGCCTTGGGATAGGACTGCAAAACACCTTAAGGATATACTACGACAAATATAGAATAAGATCTCTATTAATGAGATTAGGGCGGTTATCGAGGAGATGCTAGATTGCTGCCAAAGGCTTATAGAAACTGGCGGCAAGAAGATACGCTCACAACGCTGGTGAATATACTATAGAGACCCTAAGATCTTAACACCAAATCTAAGCTCTACGCGTTAGATTTAAGCTTTAAAATTAAGTTTAGCCTTAAAATTAAGTTAATATGCGTTAAGAACCGAAGAATTTCGACTTTGTATAGTGATTACTATGGGAGAACAAAATTTGGCGGTTGTGCTTATATAAACTAATCACGAATTAGCTCGCCACCTGGTGCTAATTAATTGCCGGTTATGTAAGCCAACTCCGTCATCAAGAATCGTCAACACATCAAGATCTCAATACTAAATCTGAGCTATACACGCCAGATTTCAGCTTTAAATATGTTCTACAAAGAGTTATCAAGATCTCCACGTCAAATTAAGTCTATATACGTCAAAATCCTCAAATATCGACTTTGTATGAGGATAACTATAGGAGCTCGATATTTGACGGGCTATGCTGACATAATTGGCAATTAATTAACGTATGTCACCAGCTAGTCGGCCACACCAGCTAGTCGGCCACCCCACCAAGACGCGCCCAACACGTCAACCTTCTATTGCGATGCCGCCACAACGCTCATCTCATTTATCCCAGAATGAAGCTAGGCTGCTTCTTGCAGCTCAGAATTATCGCAATTAACGCGTAAAAAGCTAGCGACGTCTAGCAAGGCTCTACAATATCCCACGATCGACCCTCCGTGACCGCCTTACAGGTCGACAACCTAGATAGCTCGCCTACACCTCCCAGAGAAAGCTACACCCTATAGAGAAGCAGGCCCTAGTAGAATAGATCCTAGACCTTAACTAATGTAGATTTCTACCTTATATTATTAACATATATAGGATAGCTAATTATTTACTTACTACGCGTAGCTAGATTCTTACTTTATAGCTTATAAGTAAGAACTAGGTATCGCGCTTTATTAAGGCTTAGCTAAACTTATAAACTAAATAATTTAAAAAATTCTATAGCTAGCGTGTGCTTTATAAGGATCCTATTAAGATCTCTAACTAGTACAAGCTTATAGAGGAGACACGACAGATATACGACATACTAGATATAGATATCTATAATTTTAATAAGAAAGGCTTCATGATAGGGGTCGCCTCTACCTTTAGAGTAGTGACTAGGTTAGATACTATAGGGAGGGCTATGTATCTAGAGCCTAGTAATTAAGACTACGTTATAATAATTAAAGCTATCTACGTAGCTAAGTAGTTTATACTACCTTTTATTATCTTACTTAGTAAGCTTTACTAGGCTAGCTAGTATACTAACCTACCTACTAGCTAGGTACTAGCTATTAGTAATAATAGCTAAATAATAAATAACTTAGGATTTACCTAGCTAGAGCACTTTAATTAGTATATAAAATTTTATATAGTAGGTACCTAGTAGCTACTTATTTTAAATAGTTATAGTAGCTACGCTACCCCTAAGTTTGATTAGTACTATAAGATATATAAGATTATTAGTCTCTATATACCTGCCTACACGAGCCACCTCTTATAGCCTCTAGATATTAGCTATTTCTCACCTCTTAAGACAGCGTACGGACATAAGGTGACTGAGCTGGCCAGATAGCGTGTCTATTATGTAGACAAAGAAGAGTTTCTGTCGATCTACCCACGTATACGTAGGGCTGTCTTCACAGAGCAGAACATTAAGGCTGGCTTTTAAGCGACAGGGCTGGTGCCTCCCTGTCCAGATCGGGTCCTCTCATGCCTAACTGTAGTCAGGACACCGTCACCACCACAGACAGTCGCTGAGACAGCATGGACAGCTAGGACGCCTCACACTACTACTCAGGTTAAGCAGTAGGCTAGGCTTATGCGTAATTATCTACAGTAATAGTCTTAGAGCCCTATAAGCTAAGCTATTATATAGCTTGTTAAAGGCTATTAGCTTATAATAAACTTAGCAACGATCTTAGTAAAAGAGAATAGAAGGCTACAAGTAGCTAACTATCGCTATAGATAAAGGCAGGACAGGCGTAGATAGTATATTACCTCTAGAGGGGCTCTACAGGCTAAGGAAGGTCGAAGGCTGGCTGCAGAGGCTGAAAGGATGCTCTAGCAGGTAGAGCAAGAGGACCGTGCAGGACGATCACGAGCACCACCTACATGTAGCAACTGCCACGAGCAAGGCCACAGAAGGACTCAGTGTACCTAGAGATTATAGCTATTATATAAATCTATTTATATTAAATTTAACTATTACGTTGTTAAGCTATCGTGCAGAAAGTCGCGTTAGTTTTGGTAGGGTGGCCAACTAGCTGGTGACATACGTTAATATTAATACTATTTATAATTAGTTTATTATGCGCTAGTAGCCTATTTTAAATGCGTTAATATAGCTTCCCTTAAACTTTGCTAGAACTACTTACTAGGCCGAATACTTTCTATCTCCTCTATAGATAAAGCGCACACTTCGTCTATGTCGAGATCTCTATGCTATATAGCAACGTATTCTTCGTTGCCGGCAGATGCACGGTAACCGCTATCTTAATAATTAGATGCTACGTTGCTAGGCTTAACGCTTATTATATTATAGTTATTAGTATTACCCTCTATGTTATGACCCAGAGACATCGGGACAAGCGAGCCTTATGACGGTACACAAGCCCCACCTAGGGATGACGTAATGTCCCAGGCTGTCCCAGACGCCAAGCCTATAGGACAATGTGGGACCACGTGACCCGGGTCACGTGACGTCCCAGGAATCCTAAGAAATCCCATAGACACGAGGCATGAGACACTATGGGACTTTATAGGATAAGAGGGATTATTATACACAGGTGGTTTCTATTAGGATCTATTAAGACCTAACATAATGCGAGGCGGGGCAGGGTCACTTATTTATGTAACTAGCTAAGATTCCTAACTTAGCTATAAATTACCTGACTAAGTCACGCGTTCTAGAAATATCGGGCGTCCCAGAAGTATCTTGGCATATAGGACTTTATGACTCTTAGGACTTTTAGGATTCGTAGGACAAGTTATATATATAGGAACGCGATAGTAGTCTTCTACTATTATATTTAACCTATTTACTAATCTATTATTTAGATTTAACTTAGGCTCTTATTAATTTAATTATACTATATATACTTTTAATACTAACGTCCCTTTAATACGCGTAAGCTATTAGTACCCCTTACTTATATTATTAATACTTTTACCTAAGAATTAACCTTTAGCCTCTAAAAAACTAGCTACCCCTTAGGGCCTTAACATTTTAAACGCCCTTAATATAAGTGTTAACGATATCTTTTTTTACTAACATAATAAATATATAAATAGATACTTCTCAAGGAGTAAGTATTACTATAGCTAAAGAAGAAATAAAGAGCTTTTATAAGAAGTCTAACTTCTTTTATAGTAAATATAATTATACGGAACTATAGATCTTATAACTTAACCTATACTTTTATAGAATAAAGAAAGAATAGAAAGATATAGATAAGACTATATTGTAACAGGAACAATCGCTCGTCGACACGAGAACCCTTGGCCAGTCAAGACAGGATTCGAGATCATCCGAAAACCGACACTCATCCGTATCGGACCAATTTCGGATCTATCAGACCGATGGGGAACTACGAATCCGATTCGGACCTATTTCGGATCCATCAGACCGACGGTCAACCTATGGCAGTTATGTGCTAGCTAGCCATCTAGGAAGAGGTGTATTTAGAGGAGCTTGGGGCCTTTGTAGTTCAGTACCTTTTCCGTATCCTTTCGTACCAGGCCTATAGGCACTTAATTCATTCGAGGCTACATTCTTATACACGCACTCCCACATGCCTCTGCTAGGAGATACGCCAACATCGATCCTTTGAGTGACCTGCGCCGATACATATATTTACTTTTACCTATATAAAGGGAGATGCTTTTAAATAAATTCATTCTTACGTTAATTAATACCTAGCCAGAGCTAATATGGAAGGCGACGCTATAGATATAATTATAAAAAATTATAATACCTTTTATACTAAGATTAAATAATACTTTAAAATTACTAACTAGAAAGCTATAGCTAAACAAAACATCTAATAACTCTAATAAAGTATTAAGACATCTTAATGATCTATTAAGAGGGCCTTTAGGCCTTATAATAAAGCTATTAAGTCTGTATAGCCCTAAAGTAAGGCTATATTAGCTATATTAGCTTTATTAATGCGCTAAGGTCGTATTATTAAATTACTAAGTAAATATAAATAATCTAATTAAATAGTATTTATCTATAAGCCTTAAAGACCTTAACACTAGAAAATTTTACAATAATATTAATTATACGCGTCTCTATAGCCTTATATTATTGGCTAAGCAATCGCGTTGGGGTGTTGCATGCGTTGACGTGTTGCACGAGCTGCCAAGCTACGGTAGGCGCCACAGCTGAGCCACGCTTTCCGAATTGAGCATAGGCTTCAGTGGAACCTTTCCATGCCCTGGTGTGATGAACGGCGGCTTCAACGAGTGCGAGCTGTTTTCCTGAATGGCAGTGGAAAGTTGATTACCTAGTTAAGCTGCACAGGGGTTGAAAATCGATGCAACTCGATGGTCCGTGCACTCGAATGTTGGATTCGTTGACAGAGGCAGCCTTGCATACTAGCAGTTCAAGAATTGTAAGCTCAACATGCAGCCGAAGTGCATTGTTTTCTCTGGTTATACCTTCGTTACGATCTACTCTTTTCCACCTAGATACCGGTACACCACAGAGAAATCCTTCCCCCTGCAGTTCTCCGCATTCTCCACTTCATCATACAGTGCTTTTGCCGTATCCCCCAGCGCAAGCTTGATATTTGCCTCTTTCGCCGCCTTCAGCGCCAACTTCAAATCCTTGTTGGCGAGCGCAACACCAAAGCCACCTTCGTAGCCTCTGCTAGCTGGTGAGCCCTCGATGACGCCAGGGACAGGGTTGTTGACTTCGCTAGGCCAGCACTTGCCAGTGCTGATGTTAATCATTCCAGCCAGTGCCTTGGGATCTAGACCCCACTGGATACCCATGTTCATGGCTTCGGCGGTAGCGATGTTGTTAAGTGCTAGGAGGTAGTTGTTCGCGAGCTTGCCCTTCAAGCCGGCACCTTGTTCGCCCAGGTGGAGCACCCGTCGACCCATTAAAGTGAGGACAGCGGTAGCACGCTCGACATCGTCGGAAGCAGCACCAATCATGAAAGTAAGAGTGCCGGCTTGTGCGCCGACTACACCTCCAGACATTGGCGCATCGATAAACTTACCCTGCCCAGAGGAGTGTGCAGCGTTGGCCACTTCACCAGAGGTCATTGGGTCGATAGTTGAGGTGTCAATGAATAGTCTCTGTTTGTTGGTGGAGCTTTCTGTAAGAAGAGTGGACGGCTCAAGCATCTGCTTGTAGACGCCGGCGACATGTTGCGGTTCAGGCAGACATGTTACGATCGTTTCCTTTGCCGAGTCAGTATAGCACGAGACTTTGAAATCTTTGAAACCGCTTGAATATGTGCACTGTTTCAGAGGATTGGCTAGAATGGTATAATCAGGAGAAGAAGCCACCAAAGTGACCCCCAACTTAGATCATAGGTATTAAAGGAAAATATGGGTATCATCATGAGACACGAAATTTTGAGTAAAGAGCGACGTACCGCTTTCTCCGCGACTTCACGAACATTGTCCGCTATGCGAACACCCTGGGGGTTCTCCTCAAGGAACTTCTTGGACGCGGCCGTGTTTACATCTTGAACGAATAGAGTATCCTCGGCAGGAATCTTCGCTCTCAGGTTCTTAGCCATAGCAAATCCTACACATATTAGCCCAGATCAAGGTCATGTGAACGAGGTCCTACACATACCCATGCGCCCAAGTCCGATAAAGCCCCAGTCGGCTTGGAGATTCCTCGAGCTCGAGAAACATCTCCGCGACGCTTGTCGAACCGCAACTGAAGCATTTCTTCTCAGAGGCGAAGCTATCGCCGATGCCGTCCTCATTTTGTATGTGCTGGTAAAACGCGGTGCCCCGTGAAGGTGATTCGTGGGGTAGTAGTGTTCCTGCGCGGCGGGCGCAGCTAGAATAAACTCCGCACTCAACCGAGGTCGTGGAATAGAGCCGCCTCAAGACGCTGGCTGCGGGGGAGCGGCAGCAGAGCGACGCTGACCGGCTGTGCCATGCCTGGCATAGGCATGTTTCCGGATTGAGTAGATCGGCCACGCACTTCCAGTCGTTGCTCTGTAATGAATAGTTGGGTTGGAGAATGTGCGAGAGGACGCCCGGTCGACTGGGAAAGTTTTTCCGTATGTGGTCACGTGCCGCATACGCTATTCCATTTTGGGCCAGCTCTACACCTCTGTTGCAACATCGAGGTCATGGACTAGCTCCGTCATTTCTTCAAAGTATCAAAGTACTTCTTATATCATTAAGTTCACTCACACCATCTGAATCTGAAGGTTCTCGACACATCAGAGTCCCCTCGGAGCAAAGTCTATACGCAGACCTTTTCACCACACGAACCTACTCACATAGAACTGAATTGTCAACTACCCACAATACGGAGACCAACATCGAAGCAGTTGGTTGATAAGGAATCGTGTTCAATGCGTCACATATCTGCGAGGCTCACCCCAGCACATCCGGTTGAGACGCCAGCAGGTTGTCGACCCTTTCTACGCTATTAGCATCTTCTTCACCAGAGTTCATCTCCAGAGACCTGTTGAGATATGTTTGAAATTCTTCTGTTCGGGACTTGGGCCCTTCTTGATTCTGCTTGTATATACACAGCCGTGACTTGCGCGACTTTCTCCCAGGTACATATATGATACAACCCTGCCAGATACACTGTTATGGGCCCTCTTCGTCCGACGACCTCGGTTTCCGCCGCGCTCGTTGTATCTGGGTCGTGATCGAGGGCTGCTCCACCTCTTCGCCTTCCTCCTTCTTCAGTCCCAGCACCTGCCCGATCAAACCGCCAGGCTTTGGCACAGGACACTCCCTCTTTGGCGTCGCCCACTCGCCCGCTTCCTTTGTGACTCTCCTCTCCTCGCTCATGACTTCGTGGCATGTTTCTTCCTTCGGCGCCCTCCTCCGCCTCCTTGGCCGGCCGGACAAAGCTTCAGGTTCTGGCGAGTCGGCTAGTGTTCTCGGATCCACCGGACATGGTAGGAGATGTGGTGTCGCGACCACGAGAAAAGAGACCATCAGGGTAGTCGTAAAGAGCGACATGGTCGACCGTGACCGAGGATGGAGGTGGGGAGGCATGGTGGTGTGAGAGCTATAGGGCGTACCCCGGCGGCATCGCAGGTTCTGGGGAAGTGTCAATTGCTTGCTCAAGCCCGGAGATATTTTGAGGCTATCGTACCAAGCCAATTGAGGTGTCTGAGCTGCTTGGAACACCGAATACGAGGGGTTGCGGGGTTGGATAGCTGGTGAGGGACTTTTGGTGTTGCACGCAAGCTCTCTCTGCGACTGGGTGCACCAAGGCGCTAGGTAGTGGGACCCTGTCCGCCCGCAGTTTGGGAACTGCATCGTGAATCCAACACCATTTCACCCAGTCTACAACCCCGCCAACTGGTCTGATTCCTCGCTTGGTAGCTTCTTCTCGCGTATCTGTAGCCGTCCTATTACTTGATCTATCTACCATCTTCTCTCTTTCCAGAGGATACGAGCCGCCACACGCGACTCTCTGCCCGCCACCTTTTTCGATACCGAGCTCCGGTTGGCGCCAAACTGAAGCTCTTTACTTTGAAATTTGACGGAACCCTAAATAAATTTACCCTCACGGGCTAGGGTACAGCCGCTACCATGAGTATCGGCGGTAGCGACCTCGATAGGTACACTAAAAACAGCTGAGTTCTGGCTGTGGCAAGCGCTTACAAGTTCCAGAGCGATTACACAACTTCGTGCATGCCGACCCATACCCGAGAATCAAGTGCGCGAACTGTGCTACAAGGCGCGCGAGCTTTTAATAGAAGAAGGAAATGTGGTGGGCGTAGATGCGCCAGTAACAGTATGTCATGACATCCGGAATTCCTGCGCAATGCTAATGCGACTTCCCGCGTAGATATGCGGCGACATACATGGGCAGTTTCACGATCTGATGGAACTATTCCGGGTGGGCGGCGATGTGCCTGATACAAACTATCTATTTATGGGTACGCGCTTCTTGTACGCGCGATGCGGCGCTCCCCCAGACTGACGGCCCCAGGTGACTTCGTCGATAGAGGCTTCTACTCTCTAGAATCATTCCTCTTATTACTCTGCCTCAAAGTTCGTTACCCCGACCGTATCACTCTTATCCGCGGAAACCACGAGTCAAGACAAATCACAACCGTGTACGGATTCTACGACGAGTGCTTGCGAAAGTACGGCAGCGCAAATGTCTGGCGGTATTGCTGCGAGGTATTCGACTATCTGGCTCTTGGAGCTCTCGTAAGCGGCGCTGCCACTGCGCTCGAACCTACCGATGGCCCTATTGCGGACAACGTGACTGTGGACCTACCCGATCCCGAACAGGACATCGAGATTGAAACACTCAACGCAAATGGCGAGGTCATGTTCCGATACGCACGTAATGGAGACTCCCAGTCCAGCGCCACGTCACAAGGCAACTCAAACGCCGCATCTTCGTCCCCTGTCGGACCTACACCATCTCGATCCGGCGCCGCCGGCACAGGCGCAACATCATCCGTGAACGGCTCAGCCAGGAACGACACAGGCGCCATCCTCTGCGTCCACGGCGGCCTCTCCCCCCTCATCGACTCCATCGACAAAATCCGCCTCCTCGACCGCAAACAAGAAGTCCCCCACGAAGGCGCCATGTGCGACCTCCTCTGGTCCGACCCCGACGAGATCGACGGCTGGGGCCTCTCCCCGCGCGGTGCAGGCTTCCTCTTCGGCGCCGACATCGTCAAGTGCTTCAACTACAAAAACGACCTCAGCCTCATCGCGCGCGCTCACCAGCTTGTCATGGAGGGCTTCAAAGAGATGTTCGACTCGACCATCGTCACTGTGTGGTCGGCGCCAAACTACTGCTACCGCTGCGGCAACGTCGCCGCTATCCTCGAGCTTGGCGAGGACGGCTCGAATGCTGGGTTCGTGCGTCGCAGTAACGGCGACCGCGCGGGTGGAGGCCGAGGCTGGATTTTAGGGTCCAATGCCGGGCCGAATGGTACGAGTAACGAGGAAAACAGACGCCTTTCTTCGGTGCTGGGTGAGAGTATGCAGCGTCCGAGGGATGGGCCAGGGCGCAGGTATAGGGTGTTCGAAGCAGCGCCGCAGGATAGTAGGGGCATGCCGGCTAAGAAACCGGTTGCGGATTACTTCCTCTAGGCGGGGGGTAAGTGGAAGAAGAAAGCCCCCATAAGAGAGGATTTCAAGTTAAACTCGATTCAAATGCGGTTGCCGATGCCGAATCGGTTGGATATGCAGACGTGGAGGGGCGCGGAGTATTTTTTTTTATAAATGTTGGGTTTTGGGCTTGGGTTTGGATTGGATGGTTATGAAGTTTGGATAGGATACCCGCTTAGTTAGGTCTAGGATTCGGAAATGTCACGCTTTGTGATTAATACACTGGGGTTGGGATCGGTGTGTTTGGTGTGCAGTTCTTGTGTGTGGCGGGGCGAATGTGAGCTTTGGCTGAGGAAGGGAAGGGTAAGTTGGTTGTGCGCACGCATGTGGTGGGATGCGTTCCCGGTAGGCTTGAGCAGAGTGTGTGCGGTGTAAGAGTACTGGGCATGATACGGGTTATGAGGATAGATTCCAGAGTAAAGCATCTGATCACTGCGTTTATGGGGATGCTCCGGTGGCACTGTATACTGGATTTGGCCGGAGCATTGCTTACATGGTTACGCCGTCGTACATGCGCGCTAATCATCCGAAAGACTTCTAGGAGAGAGGATTCGTGAGCTTAGATGATGGTACTGGGGTAGTGTTGGGTTGTTACCCCTCAATGGAAATCCAGGGGTAGTTCTTGTTCGGGAAGGGGTGATGTGAAAAGAAATCGTTGGGTGCTGAAGGACAATCTGGCGAGTGTGGTGGTTATGTGTGGAGCAGGTTACCTCATTGTGAATTGATTGGATTTGAGCAATTTGCTGGAGCGGATCGAACGGTAAAGGTCATGTTTTCGATAGGAATGTCGATGATGCTTGGGTGTATACAAGACTATGAAAGCCAAGGATAGCAGAAGCATGTAGTGGTGGATGGCGATTGGCTATACCGAGGTTCACCTCGAAGCGACCCCCCCAGCGAAGCGACCCACCTGAACACTAAAACAGCTTCATAACTTAAAGCTATAGAGCCTCACATAAAAGCTATTATTGCGATATTTTTAATAGTAATATTTAAAGGTTTTAATTAATATATATAGCTATTAATATTATATAGAAGGCGTAATATTATAACTATATTATAACTTAAAAGCTAGTACGCTTATAGTAGTACGCTAAAGCTCTTTTTATTTATAATTTTATAATAGCTCTCTTTTATAGAGTAGCTTTTATAGAAGCCTTAAGGCTACTCTTTATACCCTTTTATAAGGTTTTAAAAGCTTATTAAAGTCGTTTTATAATCCTATAAGTAGCTACTTTAGAGGCCTACTTAGTAGTCTTCTTAGCCTTTTTTTTCTCCCTTACTAGCTTAGCTATAGCCTTTACTTAACACCTTACTTCTTTCTCGATGTTAGGATCTGTATTTAGCATCACCAGGCTAACATTCTAAGACGGCCAAGGTCTTATGGGAGCCAATGGTGGCACAGCAATGGGCAGGTCACGTGACTGCTCGAAGCGCTCGAATCGAGCAAGTCGAGTATATGCAGAAAGCCAAGGCTGCGCTTGACATGCTCGAAGCGAGTAAGTTGAGCATATACAGAAAGCCAAGGCTGCGCTCGACATGCTCGAAGCGAGCAAGTCGAGCATGCTAAGTATATAGGAACATGAGGATGGACTCTTCCACCTCGTGTTTAACTTGTTTATTAATCTATCGTTTGGATTTACTTAGGCTCTTATTAATTTAATTATAACGCACCTTACTTTAATACTAACACCCTATTAATAAGCACGAGCTATTAATACACCCTTTCTTATTTTAATATTACTCCTACTAGAGAACTAACCTTAACCCTATTTTAGACTAGCTACCCGTAGGGACTTAACATCTTAAACACCCCTAACATAAGCAAATACGAGACCCTTTCTAATGCACTAGATATTATTCTAAGGAACACTTTAGATAATAATAATGACAATGCTACTATTACCTATATTAAGGGAAGCCTTTACGCCAAACCTAATTTCTTTTATGGAGACTATAAATATACAGAACTATAGATCCTGCAGCTTAACCTCTACTTCCACGGAACAAAGAAGGAATAGAATAAAGCTAATAAGACTATTTTTGTAGCATTTTACATGAAAGGACTAGCCCTTGCATGGATTTAACCGTATCTTAACTAATACCTGGCCAAGGAGAACTTGGAAGGAGATGCTATTAATAAAATTATAGAAGACTACAACGAGTTCTGCAAGAAAGTTAAATAGTACTTTAGAGTAGCTAATTAGGAGGCTATTACTAAAAGAGCTATCTAGCAACTTAAGCAAGTCCGCTTAGCTGCTAAATATAACTCTAAATTCCGCAGACACGCTAATTAAATCTATTAGAATAAAGTAACTCTTATAACTATATACTATTAAGGACTTAAGCCTAACTTACGCGAAGAACTACTGCGTAGCGGAGTAAAGATAGATACACTAGAAGCATTATCAAAGGAAGCTATTAAGATTAATAAGGAATGGTACGAACTAAAACGCGATATACGATAGAACTAGTTAGGACGATAAGGCTATAGACCACCCTTAAGCCACGATAATTATCGCAATTAACAAACTCCTAGGCCGAGACAAGACAACTACGGACCTCAGCCAATAGAAGGAATCTAGTACTATAACCAAATTAATGCAATTGGAAAAGGAACAGGAAAGTCTCTAGGCTATTGCAAGAAGCCTAACTAAAGACGTATCTCAGATGGAACCCGACGACAATAGGGGACCGAGACACGCACTTGTTTTACGTGTGGTAAACTAGGCCATATAGCTAGGAACTGCAGATCTAAGAATAAGGTTATTAGATAGTTAAACGTACTAACTGTCGAGGACGCGGACGCGACTAACGAAGAATAGTAAGTTATTAGTGCTATTAAATAACTTAATAACTAAGATAGGGACTTGGAGCGAACGGACTTGCCTGACTCTCAGCTATACAAGGATGCAGAAGAAGGATCGGAGGTAGAGTAAAAGGAACTAAAGAAACGCGCCCCTACACCGCATCTAAATGCAAGAAGACTTACAGATAAAGAAGGACATAATATATTCTAATTTTTAGATTAACATTAACCGCGTAAAACTAATTTTAGATTTATAGTAACTAAGCCAAATGCGATACGCACTAAACTAATTAGCCTAGTAATATAAGAATTTATAGACCACGGTTATAAATACTAGGACCTAAAGAAGAAATACCCCGTTAAGAATCTTAGCTACAAACTAATGTATAACCTAGACCACCGAAATCCTAATTACGGAATCCTTAGATAGAGATTCTGTACCGCCGACGCATGCAATACGCATCTTTACGCTAAATAGTGTGGATACTTCCTACGACCGCAGAAACGATGCAGATAGGAATAGTTTAATTACCTAATTGCTAAATGCGACGCGCACCTATAGGATAAAAGAGAAGTAAAATACTTCCTATATCTTAGCGAAACCTAGAACCTTACCTATACTATGTTAATTAATAATAAATGCATGTTAAAGATTTGGCAGACATGCCTATACCTAGACTGTGTAACGCATTAATAGGATAAAGCACTTTTTAGATTTAGACCTAGCGACTATTACGGAGAACTAGTGCGCATGGACCAATAAGAAGGAAGGAGCTACAGTAAAGCAACCTAAATAATGGCACGATACCGCCAACCACGGGATAAGAACGGTAATCTTTAGCCTACTAAGCTATCCACTAAGGAAGTATCTTTTTTAGACCTAGGCTTAAGCAAGAAGACGCCTTTAAGGAATTAAATACTATAAATAGTTAAGCATTAATTAAGCTACTAATACGGCTTAATAGAACATGGATAAAGGCTATGCTGGATTCAGGAGCCTAATAAAGCTATATCTCTTAAAAGGCACTTATTAGAGCGGGACTCTATAAGCGCAAGAAAGAGGATGCTTATGTTGTTTATGTTGCAAATGGACACCTAATGCCAGGCACGCCACGAATTAAGTATAAGGTCGAGACAACACTTAAGATCTATAGACATAGGGAAACAATTACCCTCGACGTTCTTAAGGAAGCTAGTCACGATGTGATACTAAGACTACCTTAGTTAAGGAAGCATAACCCTATAATTAACTAAGGAAGGAGAACGCTATTCTTTAAGCGCTGTAACTATGTATTGCAAGTAATGCTTACGCATTAGTAAAGTTTAATAGTAGATAAGAGAGCTATTAATAATATAGTCTTACAAACAAGATTTAAGATTAAATCACCCTTGGCAGACGCTAGTAGGAACCACTAGGTCACAGAGCGCAAGGCAGTGGACAAGCCAATTCCTATAAAGGAAAGAGAGCAACGCATAACCTACGGAATCCCCGAATAGTTTATAGAATAGAGCTATCTGTTTCGAGAAGAGAAAGGAAAAGCAAACCTACCTAAGCACTAACCCTAGGATTATAAGATTAACCTAGAAGAAGGGAAGACGCCACCCTTTAGATTACTATACGCGAAATTAGGTAAAGAACTCTAAGAAGAAAAGGAATTTATTAAGAAGAATTTAGCAAAAGGATATATACGACTATTAAAGTTACTAGTGGCAAGCCTATTTATATTTATACCTAAGAAGAGCGGCGAATTGCGACCCTGCGTGGACTATTAAAAACTTAATAACATAACGATTAAGAACCGATACCCGTTACTAAATATTAAAGAACTACGAGACAGGCTAGCACGAGTAAAGATGTTTACCTTACTAGACCTACGCGATAGATACCACCTTATATAAATTAAGGAAGGTAAAGAATAGAAAATAGCATTTAGATCTAGATACGAAGTGTTTAAGTACACTATTATGCTATTTAGACTTACAAACGTACTAGCTACATTCTAGGCGCTTATTAACAACGTCTTATAATATTACCTTAATATCTTTATTGTTGCATACATGGACGACATTCTGATCTACTTAGAAAATATAAACGACCACGTGGAACATGTTAAGATGGTACTTAAGGAACATAATAAGTTATACTTATAACTTAAACTAAAAAAGTGCAAGTTCTTCTAAACAGAACTTAAATTCCTTAGACATGTTATTAATACTAAAAGAATTAAGGTGAGTCTAGACAAAATTAAATGTGTTAAAGACTGGCCACGACTATAATTAGCTAAGAACATCCAGGAATTCTTAGGATTCTATAGATTTAATTAATAATTTATTAAGGATTACGCAAGGATCACAATACCGCTTACGAACCTTACTAAGAAGGACGTACCCTTTAAATGGACAATAGAATGCGAAGAAGCATTCCAGGCACTACGGCAAGCATGTATTAGTCTACTAGTACTGATGCACTTCCAAGATAATAAACCACTGAGGATCGAAACGGACGCAAGCGACTTAGCACTGGGAGCATGTGTAAAGCAAGAAAAGGATAGGCATTAGTATCTAATCGCCTACTACTCATGCAAACTTAACGACGCGGAATCACGATACAATATACACAATAAAGAACTATACGCAATTATTAGAGTATTAAAGTATTAGAGGATCTACGCACACAGTTGCTTAGATCTTATAATCTTTACAAACTACAAGAATCTCTTACAATTCACGACAACTAAGGAATTAACACTACGTCAAGCGAGATAGTTAGAAACAATAGGGCAGTATAAATTTAAGATTGTGTACACCCTAGGCAAGGAAAACAGACAAGCAGACGCCCTAAGCAAGCGTAGCGATCTTACAGGAGATAAGATTAAAACCTATTCTGCTATTCTATAGCAAAATAAAGACAGATCCCTTGGACTAATAGCGGAACTTAATCAAATCCTCGTAATAACACAAGAGGTACCCGTAAAATAATAAACTAAGATTATCTAATAATACCACGACGACCCTGCGTACGGACACCTAGGAATTAAGAAAACAATAGAGCTTATCTAGCGCAATTACAGCTTTAAAGGAATTAAAAAAGCAGTAACCTAGTATATCCGCAAATGCGCAGAATGCTAACGAAATAAGCACGTAACACATCTTAAGTACGGCGAGATGCAAGCGATCTAGATACTAATAGTACCATGGGAAGATATCGCTATAGACTTTATAACAGGACTACCCGGATTAAAGGACCCAGCAATAGGAATAAAGTACAATTCTATATTAGTAATTGTTTATTAATTTACTAAATACGTAGAACTGCTACTATGCCAAAAGACGACTACAGCTAAAGAACTCGCATTCCTTATCCTAGACCGCCTTATACGACACCATAGCATACTAAAGATAATTATTAGCAATCGAGACAAGCTCTTTACCTTAAATTACTAGACAACGCTTATGGCACTTATTAGAACAAAACGGAAGCTATTAACAGCTTATTATCCACAGACAGATGGACAAACAGAACGTACGAATTAGACAATTAAAACGTACCTACGCATCTACTGCAATAACCAGAAAAATAACTAGATTTCCCTATTACCTATGGCATAATTAGCATACAATAACAAGATATCGGCAGCAACGGGATACACGCCATTCTATGTAAACTATAGAAGACATCTATATCTCTTTAATTAAACGTTTCCTACGACTATCAAAACGGAAGAAGCTATTAGTTTGGTGGAAAAAATAAAAAAGACGCACGAATAACTCCAAGAGAATCTTAAGAAAGCTTAATAGCAAGCTGTAACAGGAACAATCGCTCGTCGACACGAGAACCCTTGGCCAGTCAAGACAGGATTCGAGAT